>UCOH01001500.1:0-71862 GCA_900474275.1 Synergus japonicus
AATATCGAGCTGGCTCTCTCGAGACATGGATGCTGGAGGCAGACTAATAATTAGAAGAAGCTTTTTGCACCCACCCACGGTGAACTCATCTTCTAGTTTACAATCAATGCTGTATAACTTGAACTTCATAGTTCGTTCGTCTGTTGTTCTATCAACGCGAGGGATGCCAAGAGATGACCTTTGGGTATTGATCACGAACCTTTTATTTTACCGATCGATATTTCCCTACCTGTAACGTGTAAACACAAGTCTCAACGATCCACACCCTTCGAATTCGTGCTCAGTGAACGTTAAGTAAAACTATATGTATTCTAACGAGTGGGCTTCCAACCATGATGACCACAACGTCTGTTGGAATGAACACTAACGAGGAAATGTCAAATTGAACACGTGAATGTATATGGTGTTAATTTTATACTTCAAAAAACTGAGCTTCTTGCAAATTTGTAAAGTTGAATGATTTTTGTATAATAGGGACAGTGGGGTTTAAAAGTTTTATAATTGAAAGATTGGAATCTCCTTAGTTGGAAAGTTTGATTAAAATTGTTTTTCTAAATCAATGTCATTTGAGAAAGGAGAGTTATTTGACTTCTTCATTAGTGATATTGCAAGTTTTCAATTTTAGAAAACTAATTGTTATTTTTTCTGCGTTTGTTACGCAATGAAAGTTCCTGATCGAACCTAATTATGAGTTGCTTGAAAAACTGACAATCTTGAAACCTTGGAAGCTCTCCAATTTCGAAATTTTTAATTTGGAAGTGTTCTCAATGCTAAAGTGCTTCCAGATTTACATTCTTTAAGTTTCAAGGCTCTGAAGTCTAACATGAACTCTTAAGTGTTTTCTGTTATTCGTGCTTTCATTTAAAAAGTTTAAAAGCATTAGACGTTTTCAACTTAGAATTTGAATTCATCAACTGAACTGAAATTCATCTACATTTATCTGAATAAAATAAGATTTTACAATTAAAAGTTTACAATTATTACAAATTCGCAAGTAAACTTTCGTGAAATAAATATGATTTGGCTTGAATAATCTGAAGATATAAAAGCCACCTCGTACATGAGTTTACTCCTGAGCCTCAATGAGACAATAAGAACTTAAGCAGTTCTTCCTGTTCCTCGAAATTACCTTATTAAACACTTAGCCTCGTTTTATATTGATTTTCTCCCAGCATTTTTATCGATGTGGATGGAAGGCAGTAAATAAGAAAGTTTTTTAATTTGACAGTAGAGACCTCGATTTTTCTTCCCTCAATTTCCTAAATTGATTACATTATCATTTTCCTGAAAATTTTGCTATTTCATTAAACTTCTTGATTACTTAATCTGTTCAATGTCTCGATCAAGTTATCTTTAGCAACGTGGAATTACTGTGATAGTCTTTAAACGAAACTTGCTCCAGGGACATTGAATGAAGTAGAAAAAAAGGAATAGTACTAAAATGAACAAGAAATAAATTGAAATAAAACGTAAGTGCAGTCAACAGTTGCTCAACAAAAAATAGTTGTGCAAGAGAACATTAACATTCATTTGAGCAAAACTTGCTAATGACAATTAACAGTGACTTTTCGAAAACAACAATAAGTGTTAATAATTGCAGATTCCTTGAAGAGCGTTTTCAAAGGAAAAAGTGCTATCGATTTTGACGATATCAGGGGGGTTGTAACAATGACGAGTTTGCATAGAATTGAAACAATTAAGATGGTAATTAATACGTGAAGGGTGAAATTTCTGGTGGTAATTCGATTGGAGGCAAGCTAGGGAAAAACAGAGCCATCTTGGTTGTGGATGCTGTGGCCTGTGTTGGGGGATGATGGGCTGAGGCCCTCGTCGCCTCCAGGGGCGGCTAATGTCAAGAGGGTCAACAACAGACTGACCCCTCTTCTTCTATGTGCCCCTTGCAAGCCAACTGTTAAAAAAATCCAGAATTCCACCCAGTGGTACGTGCAACAGGTAAAGATCAATTTTTTTCCGACCTGATTTACCAACTTTGTTGTGTGCCTGTTCAATTTTATTATGAATCTAGCATGAATCCTTTATACAAACGAAATTGAATGAAAAACATATTAAAAACGAAATAGTTAGCTAGGAATTCATCCTTATGTAGATAATAGAAAATAGGCATGATGTTGAACCGATTTTTTTTATTTTAGAGGATATAGTCTTACATAAACTTCGTGGCTTGTTTTGAGGGGGGGGGGGGGGGAAATAAAAATTGCTGGAAAATTGGCCACGTGGTTTTTGCAAGGCTTCTAATCATAACTGCATGGAATTGGTGATTCAAAATTAATGAAATATTCAACTATAAGAAAAATAGTAGAAACACTATTTTTTTTTTAATTATTCGCATTTCTCTGACGTTTTTTCTAATTGCTTAAATATGAATATTTCAACTAAACGTTAAGAAATATTCATAATTCGTTTTCTGAATATATTTTCAAAGATGTAAAATCTTTTTCCTGTGAGATAAGTTAGTGAACGATTTCATGAAGCAATTTTTCCCAGAAACCTTGGAAATAACAGCTCATTGGATGTAAGACTGCTTGTCTCTCGCGAGCCCACATTATTCGCGAAGATTAGTTGACTGATGGGTGTAACTATATGCGCAATGGATAATTTTACACTTCTGTATATGCTATGCACATTTATTCAATATATACATATATCGAATTCGCATCACTATCGTTTTTAACGCACAATCACACATGGTAAGCATTTTCCACAGTAATCAGGGTCACGGTGTCATTGAGGCAGTATCGCCTTTTCAATAATATTAGCAACAGGCCCACTGCGAGATAGTGAATAATGAGGTCGCATCGTAAAACAAAACTTGGATGAATGAATGTCGCTCGGTATGCATGAGAATCGGATGACTAGTGCATTCTTATAATATAAGTGAATCACTATTTCAGATATTCCCGAGTAAAAACGTCGATAATCATCAATGCAATACAAATTAAAGTAGATATTGCATTTTCCTCACATTGTTATCAAATTTTCTTGAAATTACATAATAAACTTTTGAATCGAAAGGAAGTAAAATAATATAAGGAATTTATTTATTATCTCACGTTTCTAATCTTGATAATTCTGCGAACTCGAATTGTATTCTGCACTAATTAGAAATAAATTAGACTACTTTAAATTGTTTCAATTTACTTCGTTCAAATATTGAGAGTTGAGGCACATTTCTGGACTTATTAAAAAATTCTTTTTCAATTCTCCCAAGGCATGTTTTGCTATAATTGTGCGTGATGCGTAAGAGGGCGGGGAATACTTTGTAATTATGCATTACCTGACCGGAAACTGAGGTCTATCTGCCACTAATGGGATTCCTGTAAGACAGGCCTTTGTTCGCAGAAGCACAAGATACTTGTCCTTGAGTATAGTACACCTTGCTCTAAGTGTTTATCACTCTTTCTCACACTTCTGATTACTTTTTTATGTAAATAGAATCATTATCTAAAATATACTTTTATTTTATGTAGCTCTTTCTTTATATTTCAATTACTAGCTTATTTAATCTCTTCAAAGCTCTGAATATTATAGATTCTGAATCTTTGTCACTTCTTTGATCTTTTCTGCATCCAGGGAAATTTGTTAATAAATTATGATAATTTAATTATAATGAGTAACAGTATCTAATCCTAATTTAGCATTTTCGGATTTGTTGTTTATTTTTAGAGATCTAGTCGAGTTTTCATAAGCTCCATAAATCCTGAAGGAACATTATAGTTTTAACGTGTTTTCTTTTATAGAAATGAAGGTCTGTTCAGGTTTATGATGTTTAATGACATTATTGAATTTATTTCATTTCCTTGAACTTTTTTATTGGATTTGCTGTTTATTACTGTAACGCTCACACACCATTTCGTCTTTTTAAATTATTATTATGAGGAGAAGTTAGAAAAGGTTTTCATCTCGAAGGACACAGAGTCGCGATAAACAAGTTATATCACTTTTCCAGTTGACATTTTTAGCTCATTGTGCACGAATTAAGGTACATACTCTGAAAGATTTGCTCAGGTACTTTTATGCTTTCATCTTACAAGACGACCTCTTATAACTTCTGCTCCTTGAACTTCCAGCAAAAAATCTCAATGAACAAAGGGCGTGTAGGTCTTCCAAGTAGACATTTTTATATTTTTTATGTAATTATAGTTTTTAAACGACAATTTCAAATAAAACTAAAATATTATTTTATTTTTATTTTATTTCTTTTTTTTTATTTAGGATTTTTATGTTTCCCTTGACACATTTCTTCCTCTCTGCTTTTCCCACACGTAAATAAATATTAGAAAAACAATTTTTGTTATGGATTTCTGTGAACCGTAATATTCACTATGATATTCACCACAAACATAAGCCCATGAATTTTATATATAGATACCAGTAATATAATTTTATTTTGTGAGCGGGAAAAACCACCTTGTTTTCATTGAACTGAAACGAACTACAATATCAGACACATCTAAACGTACCATGTATCGATCCTTTAGTTCCGTAATCTCATACTATTCTTTTTATAGGATTGCATGAAATTATAATAACCATTACTGGCCATTGAACCAGTATAGCGTGTTTTCTGACACTTTAAGTGGTCAAAACAATTCCAATATTATTGCTTGGTTAATAAATCCTGCTTTTAAAATAATGAAATTTCAGAGAGTAATAAATAAATTGCTTTCACTTTATGTACTTTATCAGTCCATCGAGGAGTAAATAATAAGGAAGGTGAAACTAATAGGGAAGGTACGCGTGTCCCTCACGGTTTTAATGATCTTGATATAAATTGTAGATTAAAAAAAAATAATTCGTGTTTTTTCTTATCTGTAAATAGTTTGTTTGAGGGGATGAAACAACTTTCTAAATATGATAGTGTCAAGGTTGTTTACCCCAGAAAACTTTTTTAACTAAATCGAACATGGTGACGAAACTTTTCCGATCGATTTTATTTTAAAATATTGTCTTTTTACATGTAAACCAATTAAAGTATCCCTTGACACTACAATATTTAGGGGTTTGTTTCACGCCTTTAAACCGTTTATTTGCAGATAAGAAAAAACGCCTGTCGTTATATGAGATGAACTATAAACAGATTTAAAATATTGACACATTTGTGTGTCTATTGAACATTTCTTATATTTCTCGCTCAAATTCAACACTAGCGGAGAAAAAGAAATAGGCAGTTTGAAATTATCAGCTCACGAAAACGTATATATATATATAGAAATAGACTTGCGGTAATTATTGTTAACCCTGAAGAGATATCAGGTCGATGGCACCTAGTATACTTATGTATAACACTTTGATAAAACGCTTAGTCACTTCTAATTCTTTCGCAAAGATACTTAAGCTTTAATACTCCTGTTACGTGTATCAAAATAATAATAGAAACTTCAAAATAAAGCAATTATTAACAAATTTTTTGTAATTTACATTGTCTGACTCAAATCTTCTTTGTTAAATTTTTTTAAATATATGATGTCATAAAGTGAGTAAAATTACAGGTTGTATAATATTCAATAGAGCAAATTTTCACTGCGTGAGTTTCTTTTGTGCTTTTTTGATGTGCTCGACATTTAAATCTGTTTTGGTTACATAAAATTCACCTTACTTTTCAACTTGAACAACTATCGAGAATATTACTTATTTTAATTAAAATGTAACACGGATCTTTTTAGCAGCGTCATTTTTTGAAGATTGTAATCAGATTGCTAGAATGATTAGTCATTAAATATTAAATGATTGAGCGGAGTGCTTTTATGTTTTGAATTCTTAATTCTGAAGTTCAAGTCTTGTAAAAAAAAAATGAATTCCAATAAATACAAAGAGATCAGATAGTTTATAAGAACAAGGTGGAAGTCTTTTTACCGTTCAGGCATGTCTTCGTTGTTGTTGGTGATCCATTGTACTCTTCGGTAATTCAGGGTCGTAGAAACGTGTAAGGCATGGGGCTCGTCATGCTTGAACTCTTTTTTCCTAAAGCGTTTAATTACCGGATCTTCTTGCAACGCAAGTCTCCTCCTTCATCGTGCCTTAACTCCAGACATTTATTGACTCGAGGAAAAAACAAACATGTGATAAACCAAGAGATTTTTTTTAGTAAAACTATTTTTGGAAATATTTTTGTCTAAAGGATACTACTTATGAGTCAATTGTACTAATGAATAAAGTGTTCTTTTTTGATTCACTCACAAAGCTCAATTCATTTGTTTACCGAGAGAAAATTGCTCACAATCAGTCAATGACACTTTTTCTCACGTTGATAATAAAAACTTGGATAGTTTTACTGAACTGTTAATATAGGAGTCGCTTACATAATCGTAAAGTAATCTATGTACAGTACGATCAATGTATTGGCCTTTTGTATAATACAAAATTTTAAAGTAGAAAACAAAGACAAATTAAAAAGAAAAATCCTTCGCATGAAAAAATAGTATTACATGAGTCAAGTATTTTTCTGAGTGTGAGAACAGAAAAGCTTCCACGACAATGACATGGTTAATACCCATAGTAGTTAAAGTCCTCGAATCAATCACAAAGTTATCACTTGTCACCACTTCCAAAGTAAGTCACGGTGAAGTGACGCATATTGTCTTTCATTTTGCACGTTTTTTTTCTTTGCTGACTTTTGTCCAAGAATTTTCTGACCCCCCTGCACTTCGATCTCTTACGTTCAATTTAAAAAAAAACTCACGTAAGTGACGTGGGATAATAAAAAGATCACATTAATTTTAAGTGAATGCAGCTTAAAAGCTGCCAAGCGTTACTTAACTTTAACGATTGTAAATGCACGTGTGTTAATTATTGATTAGTTACTTAATTGATCAGCATTTGAATAGGAATGGAATGAAACATATTGTAGAAACAATTGAAGATTTGTAGTTAGGGTGCCTTGAAATAATAAAATGTCTACATTGTCCACACGTGTGAATAGTCAAGAGTCCTTGCAATGATTGGAGGAAATCGAATGTCCAATTATTCTCGTGTAAAGCTTACGAGGACCATCCTCTATCGATTAAATTTCATTAAAGTGCAGAGCAGAGTGCCTCATGATAAAGGGGATTGCTAGAACTAGAATACTAGTGCTCCTTGAAATTAGAGCTATAATTTACATCCCGTAGTGAAAACTACTGAAAGCGTCAGTTGACAATTTCAAAATTGTAAGTTTCATTATTTTTTTTCAGCCCACGTGGCGTCTTTGGGGCGAGGAAAGAGGTGACGGTGTCATATATACAGTGTACCTGAAAAAAGTTCGATACCATAGACCAACTAGAAGCCTGTCCGCATCGGTAAGAAATTATAATATTTAAATTATTTTCGTAATTTATAAAAAGATGGCAGGCATTTGATATGATAATTTGATATGTAAAAAGATTTTGTATATACTTTACGTGAGTATATTTCAACAAGGTCGACATATATACATTACACATATCGACGAAATATGTACATGACGCACTTTTCGCATAATTCGTATAACCAAGAGACATTGATTATTTTAATTACAGAGTATAATATATTCTGTCTGCAATCCTTCCTCCTTTATTCTGCTTTCCAAAAGCAAAAATATTTTGGGAACTTGATATACGTCTACAGTTTTATAACATTTTACTTTAAAGTCTATATTTTCATTATTAGTCTAACTTTCGTAGAAAGTCGATAATTGAATTCAAGACCCACAAAAATAAATAAATAATCCACGATCGTGATTAAATTGTAAACATGTTAGACAGGTTACACTGTTTCATTTTATTTGAATATTTATTCCTTTTTAGGATTCAGACGATGAAATATCACATCTCGAGTGGGAAACTGTGAGGGTGCGTTTTCTGAAGGCTGGTACAGTTCAGAGACTAGTTGAGAGTCTCGCTAACGATGATGGGGAACTCGAGTCGACCTATATCAACGTATTCCTGGCGACATATCGCGCTTTTACGACCCCGCAAGAGGTTCTGGAGCTTTTACTCGCCAGGTACGATTCTCTGGACGAGAATTCTGCAGCACTTACAGGAGAGCAGCATCGCAAAACCCTTGTGCAGGCTCTCCATGTGTGGTTGGACGCCTACCCTGGGGATTGGTGCTCACCACCGAATCATCCTCTCCTCATGAGACTCCTAGACTTTACGCATCGACGATTACCTGGTTCCGAACTCGAACTCAAGGCCAGGCATCGACTTCACAGGTTTTCACAACGAGAGGGACAGACAGGTAATTTTTTCTCTCTTTTGTCTTACACGATCAGATTCTCAATTTGTCTCGATCAAGAATCTTTTTGTCTCCTGAGACATTTAACGCCCCGAGTTTTTGTGGATGTTCATCAAGTCCTTCAAGTACTGGGGTTTCAGGCCCATTAAGTGAGAATCGTTTCCGTAAGTTGAAGTGAATTGAGGCTTGATGAAGTTGGCGGAACTAAGAATATACAAGAGGTTGATTGGACGTAATCCAGAGGAAAATAGGATAATTTCGGTATATGTATAAAATTGCCCAAGGGTTTTTCTGGTAATGGATTTTTAGTCTCCTTCCTGGGTTTGAGTAACATTTTACATGACTCATTCAAAAGATTTTATGGTTTTGATGGAGGGGAAGATATATAGCAATATATTGGATACCACTTTCTATTTAATTGTTTTTTGTTAAAAAATTAAAATAAACTAGACCAGTGATGTCCAAGCGTGAGTAAATGAGTAGTTTGCCTTTCCCCTCTCCTAACATCTTTGTTGGCAGGGTTCCCCTCCGGTGCCGGGCGGCCCAGACCAAGCTTTAATAAAATTTTTGAATTTTAATTTTTGGCCAGCCTCTAAAGATGTTAGAAAAGGGGGAAAGCAAACTACTCATTTACTCACGCTTGGACATCACTGAACTAGACATACTTTAGTGTAGGACACTTGTCGTGAAAGGCCAATAGTTATCAGATCTCGGATAAAACTTTCTAGGATGTAGCAGATTATTAAGTAATTACTTTAATAGCAATCGAATGTTTTCTCGAGATTGAAGTGATGATGATAGCTATTATAATAATTGAAAATCCAAAAGAAAACTGCGAGTTCTATTAATTTTATATATCTTGTAGCTTAGCAGATAATTATACAATTTTAATGAATTATTACTCTTTAAGTTAATACACAGAAAAAGAAGTCTAATTTTTGTCGTACCTTAATATAAGTTTATTTTTAAAACTTTTTTTTCTGTGTGCCTTCAAATACTGGAAGAAATTGGTATTCTTGTATATTTCAAATAAATAAAGAAAATTTAATATCAGTTCTAAAATATTCCAGACTTTTATATATAAAAGTCTGGAGTATTTTGATTAGTAGTATTGAGAAAATCGTAATTAATTGGGACTGACGTTCGATTGAGTTGCTCTCAGAATTGACTTGAAGCAGAATCATGACCTATCCTAATCTGTCTTTTATTAATGCTTGTTAATCTTTTATTAAGACTAAATTCCTATTTTAATTTGACTATACTCAAATGCTTTGAAAGTTTTTGAAAAAGTTAAATAATATTATTAAGTAATAATAAGGAGGACAGTGTGTTTCATTTCTCTTGGTGTTTGTCCTACATTTGAGTCAACATCCACACACTATCAACATCTATGATTTGATTTTTCTGAACTTTAATTCTGAACTTGAATTGGGTCAATTCAGAAAGTTCGTAATGAGCACTTCTTTTACATTAAAATGCAAAAATGTACTATTTTCGAAAAATTCAAATCAAAGTGATAACAAATGAAGATTAAAGATCCTAGATTTTCTTTATGTTCTTTAGAAGATATCCATCAATAAGCATTTTATAAAATTTTAATTATGATAGAAACTAGACTTTGAAAAATTAGACAAAAGGTACAGAATTGGTATTTTTTATCAGTCAATATTCCTGGTAAGGAATGAAAACAACAAGTATTAATGACTTTTATCCTTTTTTCTCAAAGTCTACGCATATTTTAGGTTTTATAAACATTGTAAAGATACTTTGCAGTTTTTTGTTTCTTTATCGTTAATTAGCCTTCAGAAAGAACTCTCGCGTTCAACAGAACCATTGTTGACTTTCTGATTCACTCTAGTATCGACACCACATTGCACATTGCAAATTTATCACAAGTGGTAATCCGATTTTAAAGACGACATAAAGATAAGCGAAAGTGAGTCGGTCACTTAATCACTAATTATTCAAGGTCTGAAACTGATAATAAAAATTTCTGGATATTGTGTCAAAATTATCTAGTGGTTATCTTATTTAAAATAAAAAATAGTTTTAGTTTTAGAAAAGTAGAAAAAGAATTCTAAGTTTCTCTTTTACTTAACTGCTCTCTTTTATCTTTACAGACTCTTGCCTACCTTATGACAATGGTCGTCTAACCTTACACGGACCGACGGACTTGATAGGCGATCATTGGCCGACCTACATTTTTCCCGAGGTGCCCCACCGACATTTCGCAGAGCAATTGACACGAATGGATGCCGAAGTGTTCCGAAAATTAATAGCACATCAATGCCTGGGAGCAGTTTGGTCCAGAAGAGATCGTTCTCGAAGCCACGATGCAGCCACCGTTTTGGCAACCGTCAATCAATTCAACGCCGTGTCTCTTCGTGTCATGTCTACCGTTCTCAAAGACGTGACATTGAAACCACATGAGAGAGCGAGAATTCTTGAAACCTGGATCGACATCGCCCAGGAGCTGAGGGTCGTAAAAAACTTCAGTAGCCTTAAAGCCATAGTCTCCGGTCTTCAAAGTAATCCAGTCTACAGGCTAGAAAAATGTTGGCAGTGCATGCCTCGTGAAAAACATGAAGTCTTTCGAGAACTTGAGAGGATATTCTCAGAAGAAAATAATGCTTGGACTCAAAGAGAGTTGCTGATTAAAGAAGGCACTGCTAAATTTGCTGACACTGCCGGCAGAAGCGATAGGCATCTGCAGAAGATTTTCCAAAAACAGAATACTCATGCAGGAGTAAGTTAGAAATTAAGACTGAAGATTTCCATAGTCGTTAGGTAGTTGAGAGTTTGTAGTTTTTAATGGATTGGTCTTGAATTGTTTCAGAATATTAGCTACGGGACAATTCCTTATCTAGGAACCTTTTTGACTGATTTAACGATGATAGATACAGCGATTCCCGACACGATAGCTGAAGGACTTATAAACTTTGACAAAAGAAGAAAGGAGTTCGAAGTTCTTGCGAGAATTAGACTTCTGCAGGGAGCAGCAAATGCCTATAATTTCACGACAGACCCTATTTTTGATAGATGGTTTCATTCCCTTGTTGTGCTTGATGATAGAGAGGCGTACAAACTCAGTTGCCAAATTGAAGCCCCACCTCCAGGACACACCTTGAATTTGAACAATAAAGTCAAGAAGAAACAGGTTCGCCTTTTTTCTGATCCCCTTAGTTTACTATTTTCTAAATGTATCGATTATTCTCTCTTTTTTTTCATTTCTCAGAGTTTAAAAATGTTTTTTTCTTATTTCAGAGTCACCAGGGTCACCGCAAAAACGATTCAATAGCCTCAACCTCAAGTTCCAGCAGTTCTCAGTTCTACTGTGACCTTGATTCTCTGCCAAGTTCCCCGCACAATTCTCTGGACCGAAGGACTTCACCTTCTCAGATGTCCAGTTCGTCTTCCAATTCTTCTCTGCCATCTCTGGATGTTTCTTTAAGTTCCGGAGGAGGAGGTGCTTCTTCTGGCCACAATTCGCGTCTAGCACCCCAAGTTACAGTCACAGCCAATGGCAGTAGTCCCAGTCATCCTGGACTGTCGAGTCCAAATCATTCGCACAAAAGTTCTCCCGATTTTTATATTATTAAAGTAACGATGGAGAGTGACAATGTGGAAACGGATGGTGTTGTTCTTTATAAATCAATTATGCTCTCAAACAATGAGAGGACTCCACAAGTAATTCGCAATGCGATGTTAAAACTAGGAATCGAGGGTAGTCCAGATCAGTACACTTTAGCTCAAGTGTTACCGGATCGCGAAATGGTTTTGCCTAATTCAGCGAATGTTTATTATGCCGTGAATACTGCCCATAATTTAAACTTTATCCTTCGACCCAGAAGAGACGTAAACGACGGGATCACGGATAGTCCAAAAAACAAAACGCCTAATCACAAACGATAGTTTTAAGTATTCATGCATTTACAATTGAGCAACGGCAGCTCAAGAGACTGTAAAAATTCTCTGAATGGTTTTAGAAAATCTGTTTTAAAAAAAATTGTATTATTTTTTCTTTATTAGAAAAAGACGTAACCTGCCAGAAATTTTTTATGTCTTTTACGAATCGATCGTTAACTAGATTGAGGGGGATTCGCAGTTTTCTCATATCATATTGAATCGATATTAGTACCGACGATGTAGTTGTTATTTGTAAATCGAAAAGTGTGAGAGGTTTGACGATATAGTACAATTACAGCGGATGAATCTCCTTGTATATTTATATTTTTTTAGTGCAATCACGTCCGGATTACTATTGTATTGCGTGAGAAATGTTCATCGACATGAACTAAACCGTTAAACATTAAACCAATGAATGAACGCACATTCAGTATGTGAATAAGTGCGTTCCATCGTGCAGAAGAATTTATTGTTCCGTAATTAGTAATTTATAACAATTTATTCTTCGTCATGAAGTATTGTGTATATGTACGAGTATTTATATTTCGCAAATAACCTAGGATATTATAAATAGGACCAAAAACTTTTGTAAATAATAATGGTCCAAAGGTGTGAGGATCATATTGAGAAAACCGCCCGACATGAAGATAAAATTCTTCATAATTCTTCAAGACTTGATCCATTCCATCAAATCATATAGGATAATATTTTTTTACTATGTCCATGCATACGCACCTCTCCCCGTTCGGTTTTCTCAATTACGATACCTCTAATTAGAAGTTTATTTTATTTTCTTGTAATGTAACGCTCCAATTATCCAGGGAGAAAGATAAAAATTCTGTGATACTGTAATCTCTCCTTTCGGCCCCGTGATAGAATCTCAAATGGGAAAAAGAATACTCAATTACCTGATCGGCGTTTAGAGTATATAGAAACAGTGTCAATTATACATTTTTACCCCAAGACCAACATATTGAGTCCCAAATATCCAAAGTGTAACGTGGAACCAGGCTAAGATATTATCAGAATGAGAGCCCTAATTTTTTCGCCTCATTTCTGAACATTGTTTGACAAATAGAATAGTACGTAAATGTGCTTATTTTCAAAACAGTCCTTTTACAATACTTTTACCTGGACAGAAGGAACAGACACTCATCTCAGTTTTTGATTCAGAGATCTTGTAGTTTGAAATGATGACTCAGAAAGGACTCTAGAAATAAATATGAGATTTTCTCTTTTGAGAGAGATATTTAAGAAAAATCGAAAGCCTGCTCTATGAATCACGATGGATACTGTTTACTATTCTTGAGATACAAAAAATACTTGCCACAAGAGCAAAACCTCAGTCAGTGTTTTTAAAAGATTGGATGTCTATTACAATCAGAAACAGTGTGGAAATAGAGTTTTGAGGACCAAGAATAAACGATCTACAAGGGAAACACAAAAAATGCATTATTTTACCTCAGATTTCTACACTCTGAAAAGTCTGGATCCAGAGAAGCGTTAGTCTTAGACAATTTTGTACTTACTTTCATCGATCATGTATCTCTCACTAATTTACTCAACATGTACAACTTTTTCATTTAACAAGATCGACAAAGTGACCATAAACTTGTTTTATTTTTTCGATGTCCTGAATACCTTTAGAATGTTATGTAATCTTTACAGGGACTTTTAACTTTAATTCTTTAAAATTCGACTTATGTAATAACTTGGAGTCTATTTTGGGATTAAATTTAGATTTAAATTGCGCCTGACTTTGGAATATGACGAATTGAGTTTGTAATGAAACATTTGGAAGTAAAGGCTGGAGACCGAACGACCAGAGGTTATCAAATTGGTTCGTGTCGGTGCAACGGCTCTATGCCCTCTTGATGAGTGGACTTCCGGAATAGAGGCACTTCCGGCACGCGAACCTGTTGAGTCAGGATCAAGTACCCAGAGTACGTTAGCCAGGTGCTTTGCCTTACGTCAAGGAATATGGTAAATGAGCTAGTCAACGTATGCCGTTAATGGCTGTACTACCATTTAAGTTAAATGAAACAGACGGTTATTTCGGTTAAATCGGTACTTAAATCATTGCCTTGCATGCCAGAATACTTCGATTAGATGAGCAACGAGAGAATTGCATGCGAGGTCTCTGCGACGTCTAGTTAACTCCTCGTTAATTCTAGATCCAAGATATTAATTTGCTTATTCGTATTTATAACTGAATTATTCAATGCAGACGTTTCATCGGTTTTTATCATTATATAGATAGCCAGACGTGTTTCAAATCTGGGTCGACAGAATAATCAAAGTTGGTGTCGAAGAATGTGAAGAATGAATATTTATAGCAATTAGTTCAAAAACGAGAAACCCATCGCCACAATAGTTAAGAATAGAAGAACTATTTACAAGATATGTTACAATCAATTACAAATATAGTGATATCTAGAAAATATACAAATGCTTTTCAAATTTTCTACTAAAAAACAATTTATTAAACAATTACTGATTTTCTACTTAAAAAATCAATGAAAATCTAAAAGAACGTGTTTTTGATAAAATCTGTTTTAAAAATTATCAGAAAAAATCACCCCCATTTTCTCAATATACAAAGTTGCGATATTTTCTTCAGATCATTCAATAGACGAAGAATTTTTAATAATTTTAAGACACAAAAAAACTTTTTAGTCACAGGGTGTCAATTTTTAATCTAAAAGTGTGTCAAAGCGTTTCACAGTGAAAAAAACAATCGCTTTGATCCACTTTTTGATCCAAATTTGATACCTTGGGATTTATTGTAAATATTTCATTCTGTATGATTCAAAAGACAATCATTCGAAAATTTAAAGCTCGGATGATTAATCTACGCCCTCGGATGTGGTTTAAAAAATAATTACCGCCCATTCAAAACGCGAATTACTTGTCTGAAGAGGTTTGACCACATTTTCTTTTAAAAAAAGAAATTCTGGCTCTTCGCCACAATTACAAGTGTTTATTTGAATCGCCTTGCATAATATTCGAATTTACTCTCTCGTCTGACTATTGCGCGATTCTACTACTGCGGCGCGATAGTATAGCATAAGGCTCGGGTGGAGCTTGCGCCCCAAAGCCTTGTAGTTTGCCAAGTTTTCGTCAGGTGGTGTTCTCGGTTGGTGGTTGGTCTGCCACCCCCAGGATTCACCCCTCGATGAACCCGAAAGCACTGGTAGCTAAAGCTCCGAGCGCCAGTTGGGAGCTTCGGGCCGGCCGGAGGCAATGCGCGTCTCTCCGGCAGTTGCATTCGCCATTGCGTTTGCGTGCAAATTGGTGCGTAATCAGTGTTTACTGCAGGCGGAAGTGTACTCGATGCTGCGGACATGAAAAACGTGAGTTTTGTGATCCGAAAATCCAGCCCTTCGAGGGTTAACTTTTCACCAGAGCTATTTTTTCTCTGACACGGCAACGGCAAGAGTGTCGAGCGAGGCGTTTCTAGTCAATAATTTTATTCTTCCTACCTCTAAGAAAGGAACCTTTTCAAAGTCCATCGAAATCAAGTCGTTTTCATGTTTACCACTTTGAACTTTGACCTAGTGAGGTGACAAAATAGCAAGGTTGGCTTAAGTCATCCAGGAGCCCAGGGCTTTCTCTTTTCTCCAACCCTTGTTAATTATTTAGTATGCGAGAATTTTTTGCTTCAAGTTTTGCAGTTTTTTGGGCAGGAATTTGTATTTTTTGCAATTTTTCGAAATGATGAAAGTTTGGAAAAAGTGGGATGAAATGTAGTGTGATCAGCCATTTTATTGCGGTGATGTTTCTCGGAATAGTATTTTACGTTTGGTTAGATTCAAAATTATAATTAGTTGGATCACATACGTTATATAAAAAAATGCAAGTTTTCTATCGCACGTTATATAATCTTTCGACATAAAATACCCAGAGGATTATTTTATTGAAGTAATTTTAAAAGATACTTTAGAAAAAATTATCTTCATTAAACTTTAGTAAACATTATTATTTATAATATTAATAAGTTATGTGGTTCAATTTGTAAAATACTCGAATAAATTTTCCAGCAAAGTTAAATCCATTATCTGCAGATAGTTACGCTTAATTTTTGTTTTCATAGATTCAAAAATGCAGCGAAATAGCCATACTCAAACAAATATTTGAAAGGGTTACTCAGACTAAGTTTAGAGCTCGCATATCTACTGTAAGTTCAGAAGTCTTACATATCATGCATACTAATTTATAATTGTAATAAAATGATCAGCATGCTCTGATAGTAAGTTCACCGGAAGATGTGACACAGTGACACTTTGGAACGTGCAAAAGCTTGGAATCCCCAAAGGTGCAGATCGCTGACTCGGTTACGAAGTGATTTATCTTCCTCCTCAGCTGTGCGCTCTTTATTATTATTAACGCCCTCGGGTCGAGCTTTTGTCTTTGAGCACCCACTCCCACCTGGCCACGAATTACTTTCCAAAGTCAAGTGCCCATTTTTTCGGTGCTCGTCACGTACATGGCTCACATAGTACGTGCTCGCTAAGAGAATATTGCTAGCTTTATTATTAGCTACCACCTCCGTTCGTGTCTTTTAAACCCTTTCATTTCTGCTTCGATTTTTTTATTAATATTGTCAGAAGACTCATTTGAAAGAATGTTAAAAGTAAGTAATATTTTTGATAAGTGACGGATGACTTAACATCTTGGCATCTTGAGATGGTAGGGGACTTCATTCGACTTGATATCGTGCATCAGAGACGTTTATATCAAGTGGATGGATAGAATCAGCTGTAAAGGAGCAATTTCGATAGAAATCAATCGAGGGTTTTGACCATGGATGAGAACTTGATCGCGTGCAATCTCGCGCCTTCCCTAAGGTTCGTAAATATTACTTTTCATGATTCTGACAAGGGTAACATTCACCTACTACACGACTACCTGCCGTTTGTCGAGTGACGTATCGTCAGTCGAGAAATCGATCATGGGATGTGAGAAAAATTGTATTTGTCACATGTCCCGATAATTAATGCAAATAATGTTGATAATGTATCCTAGGTATACATATTCTTTATTTAATTTCTTCACACCATGCAAGACGCTTATTTAGAAATGTAATTAACACGATATAAGATATATTTTTTTATGGATTAGTATGAATAAAGCAATAAAGATATTATCTTCTATAATTGTCCACAATGGAAACTAAATGCATTATAAATATAATTACGAAAGAAATGTTTCATTATCTGATCATTAATGCATACAATTATATTCTGCACAATTAACGCCTTTTTCTAAGAATGGATAATTCGAATTCAGTTTCAAATTCTATTCCCGTTCTGTTAACCAGGCTAATAAATATCTAAATAAATTTAAAGGAACTCAAAATACCAAGTTTGAAATAGTAGCGATTATTTCGTCACTGAATAAATTCTCAATATTAAAAATATGTCTATCTGTAAATTCCATCTGCTTCCATGAAATTTGATTCGGCGCTCTTAATTATTGCATCAGGTTTTTAATTTTCCAATTCAAATGATGTGAAGCGGTTTAAAATGTGTTTGATTCATCAGATGTGGGATGTATCAGATGTGGGATGTATCAGATGTATCTGATGTGGGATTCGATGGCACTGGTGCCTTTAATTGATCAGTACTTTTTTCACATCAATGCACACTGATAGGAACTCTTTTATAACAGAAAAAGGAGTTAAGATGCGAGTAGATGAAATAGGTCACCAGTGACTTTGAATTTGGCAGTAGCATGATAGCTTTTGGTGTTTATTGGTGAATAGGCGACGGGGTTATCGAGATTCACAAGCTTTCGATCCGTGCATTCGACAGTCCAGCGATCGGTTTCGCTCCGTTTGTTCCAGGAATAAAAAGTCTGTCAGTTACAAAAGATGGGTCTCTATACACGATTCAAATATTCCAACATAGAAAACCTTCCGATTATGGAGGATTATAGTACCCTGTTTGTATATCAGTGTCTCATTCACTGTGATTTTCACTTACAGAATGAAAACTTTTGATAATGTGTCCTAAAAATGTTAACAAGCAAGATTAAATTATTTCTTAAAAAGTAGATCAGTCCTTTTACTAAATTGGTATTCAAATTGGTGTCTACATATATACATTAATGATTCCCCTGATACTCAGATCTAACAAATTACAGTGTACATTTGACCCCATTTTTTCCTATATAATGTATCACCTACTGATTTTACCAATAATTTACTTTTTTCATCATTCTGATTTCATAAGGTGGAACCTGATATTCTTAATAAAAGGCAGTTTTCAAATTAGAAAAATGATAAGTTACTTTTGTGTCAGTTTACGACAGAATTTAAGAAAGCGGCACGTTATAGGGTAGTTAAGATGAAGAAAATTTATTGTTCATAATATATACGACTTGGTATACATTAAAGAAAGCTTTACAGAGAGTCCTTTAGTCACGCTCAGGTCTAATACTTTAGCTTTAGCAACCCCCGACCTCGTACAAGTGGAGGAAATCGATCAAACCGCGGAAAGTGCGTGCGTTTTACTTCGTGGAAAAACAACAGAATATACTTAGAGACCCAAGAACCATCTAGTTAATAACTAGCTATGTTTTTAGCTCTGTATTGTAGGTATAGATTCCATGGGACATGATCCGCTGCACGCGATTGAAAATTGCCTTTTGCGTATCTTGTCTGTTGTTTTCAATGTTTTCGAATGCTTTTGTGTACTCTTTCGTGCTTGCACAAATGTTCCGAGTTATTATTTTTCTTGCGTTATAGAGAGTAAAGGGTGTGCCTTCATTTCTAGAAAACTTCCAAAGCATTTCAGGCGCGATGTGAAAAGTTGAGAAATGGGCAAAAATTGCGGGGTTCGTGTAAATGATTCTTGTGTTTTAATTTTATTACTTTTTTTTTTTAAAATGGTATTCAATTAAAAAGTATGTGACCTTAGTTCCACATGCTAATTCGGGAGTTACTTTCAAATTTTTACAGGTACTTGCAAAGAATTTCAAGTGATGTTTGGTTCGAATTTAAAATGAGTGTATTATCAAGAAAATCAATTTATGTTTTAGCAATTGTTATAAGTTCATTGCAAGCATCAGGTAAGATTGCAGGCTAGTTTTCATTTTCTTTTTTGCTGCCGTGTTGAAAAGATTTCTTTTCACTTCTTTACCCGAGCTGATAATAAAGTGAACAAGAACTTTAAGTGATTTATCGTAACGAGTGCATTGTTATGTCGTAACGATACATTCGCGTGTTTTTCTTTCATGATTATTTACCAGTTAATCCAATTCTTGTTAGTTCTTGAATTTCTGTTAAAGAATAATTAAAACATTTTCTGTAGAAGAAAAGTGCATATTACGTAAATACATAAATAAAAGTGATTCTTTCCTTATAAACAGCGAAGTAGAATTCTACTTCGCTTTTTAAAAGCGTTTCAAAAGATTTCAATGGCTCTTAAATAACTCGTTTTAAACCTCTTATACAATTCTGATTTGATTGAGAAAAGCTGAAACGAGCTAAAAAGAACAAATCATTTTAAGTAAAGTAGATTAAATTAGAACAAATTTAAAATATTTTGTAGTTAGCATGAATCACTTCAATTAAAGTATTTTGAATTTAATTTCAAATTCCCTTTGTTACACTAAAATTGAGTTTCACAATATTCCGAGCTGTATGAAATTGAGGTAGGATATTCTCTTCCTAAGCCATATCTAAATTAAACTTCGAATTAGACATGACTTCCAACATTCCCAGTAATGAATTTGGACTGACCAAAGGCAGATGATTTGTTTGAGACCTTACTCAAACCTCATCAGAGAACTCAATGTAACGCTTCTTGTTCCAGGAGAAATTTCTATGTTGGTACATGCCACCTGCTTCACCTTGTGTGTGGTATCTCGTGAATATTCAACATTGCGACGAACAGCCACGCAATGCAGAGGTAATCTGGAAGTTACGTTAGCTTGGGAGAAAAGGAAAAAGTGAAAGAGAACGGAAAAAAGAGAGTAGAAAAAAAATAGTATATATTGTCGGAATGCTGAAAAGGGTTACCAGTAAAACCTGAAGAGGGAAGGAGTACTGAAAAATTAGCCTTCCATACAATGGGCCACACTGTTCAAATTCCAAGCATAGAATAAAGCCAGTAGGAATTTATGTTAGCCGACTCACTCTTCTGGAAATAAAACTGCACCACGTGCCTCTTCTGAGAATGTCAGTAAAAAATGCACGGGAAAAAGCTTTTATCTTAATTCTTTCGCGTAAGATTTTCATATTTTGAAATTATCTTTTAGAAAAACCTGCTTCGAAATCTGAAAGTTGATAATAATGCAAGCAAACATGTTATTCAGTGTTATACTTTTCAATTTATGAAATTGAATCAGGGATTCACAAATCAAGTTTTTAATGGATAAAAAAAAAGGTGTTCTGAAAATTACATTTGTGAAAGCAAAAACCATACTTGGCAGCGAATTACTACTAAGAACCTTGAAGGGTAGAGCTGAAATGTAGATTGCTTTACATTTTACTGAATAAAATATTAGAGCAACATTTGATTGTAGTGAAAATGAGTAGCAGGAAGTACGTGCGAATTAATTCGCGGATTAATGAAGAGAGTCAATTTAATAATTAATAACCGTGAGTGCTATTAATTACTTTTTGAATTAAAAAGTGAATAAGGACAAGTCTCTAATGATGGAAGAAAACAATTAATATAAGAAAGACCTTCGGTCAGTCGAAATATCAGAACTTCCTGCGAAAATATTAGTATTGTGGCCATTATCGTATAAATCATTCTGATGTAAAACATGGAACCTTTTATACCTAGAACGAAGAGCACGATTCCTTGCGGGTGGTTACATCGTATAGGCGATTGGTTTCGATAGGACGTGCTGGATTATTTATAGTCGTACCACATAAAGTCAAAACACACACATACATATTCGCCCACACCACACACATTGAAAAAAAGAGTATGTTCATGAAAACAACACAGTTCCCTTGATTCTGAGATTCAACAAGATTAATTTCTTTGCTACGAGGATTTCACCCTATTGTGAGAAAGAAAACAGAAAACAGACGATTCTTCTTGAAAACATCAGTTGGATAAGCAAAGCGCTAAAGTTCGTGAATTGAATTTTCTTATCTTTTATTATTTTCTCTTCTCTCTGTTGTCTCTTTTTTCTACCTTGATACTTTTTCTTCAAGGTCTAGGAAAATTGAGATTAATTTTCAGAGAAAATATTTTTATTCTACATCATTGACGCCAGTAAACGAGAAAAGTAAGTCTTATTCCAAGACATTTAAAAAGTTCTAAATAAATATGATGAAATCTACAAGTAAAAGTATACAACTTGGGAATATTGATTTTGTACTTAACTTTGTTAATCTACATGAAAATATCAATCGATTTCAATAATCTTTTGTAAATGTACACAATTATATAAGTACAACAATCTGCTTGACTTTCTGTTCAAATATAAGTAGATTAAGACGGCTACAGTCAGCCAATGCTGACATAAGTATTTCTCTCATTTGATATTGATTAAAAATTAATCATACAATATTGATTAAAAAGATAAATCCATTCATCCTCAGCCATGAAAGATACAAGAACATTACTCAGTTTTATTGGCTTCAAGCATTATATCAGTAGATAAAGACGTACGTAGTCAGACCTACTGATTAATGCTCTGATTACCTTAAATACGTTAATTAATTAACAAAGAATTTATAATCCTAAAGTATTATATACAGTAGGGAAAAATCAATGACTTAATTTTTCATAAAATAATTTTTTGCATCATACAAAAATAACTTTCCAACACTTGCAAGCATCTAACCAACCTTCTTCACTCTTTTGCTTAGTGGCTTTACGTCTCTTTTTGGGAGAGTTCTTTTTTTCGAAAGATGGGTACGAATGCGACTATCGAACCGTGAAATTTCTTTGCAGTACTCTGAAAATTTAGACAGAGTGGTTATAAACCGGGAAAGGATCGATGAGCACGGCGAGTTAAATTTCTTTTTTTTTCCATTTTGCGGTCAAATTCACTCGATTGTTATATTTTTAGAAGGGTTGAAGGTCATGGATCTTGGTAAATCGAACAGAAGCGACAACGTTCTATGGTAGATCGTTAGGTGTAGGACGTAGGTACACCTGAGTCAAGGAACATTCCACGACGAAGGTGTACCTGCTGCGGGTCAAGCGAACCCCTCTCCGAGCATCTCATGAAATATTGCTACCGCAGTAGCCGCAGTATTGTTCCTGTATAAGAGACTCTACTAGGGATCTGGATCTTTAACATTTTTATGGTGATTCCATCACCCTTCGTGCATCGAAAATACACATTTCATAGTCTCGTGACTTCTATTGACGCCAAACAATAAGAACCATGTATAGAAGATGAATTATTAATACTAAAATCCAACATTATGGCGTCTTGAAAGTTAACATCGGACATTCATTTATGAAAGTTGATGTTTGAAAATACACTAAGTAGTCAAGAGGTTTTAAAATAATTATAGTTTTAACTTTAATAGAATCAAGAATGATATTACCAACATAATATTATTTTTAATAATATTATTTTATATAATATTATGTTGAAGAGTATTATTATCTAGATATTTCAAAATTGATTCACAAGATGTAAAAGAAAATTAAATGAAAAAATGTGCAATTATAGTCAATTTGTGAAAGGAATTAAAGCATGAAGCCTTTGTTAAATTTATTGGAACGTGTTTGTTTTGATTTTTTATTTCACTGACTAAACTGTAGTATAAAAATAAAGGTCTGTGATTTTATTTCAGCCTTGGTAAACCCAATATCGTTTTGAATTTCCAATCACGCTCTGGATCAACGATAAATACTGTTACATCCGATCACGGAATATTGGGTAAAATTGACTACTTTGCGCATATTTTTCAATTCTTTTTATTCTTTGACAATCGAGATTAATAAAAACGTAAAAATTAATTTTATATATATAGTATATAGGTGTATAGAATATACCTATATACTAATATAGAAGTTTATTTTGTAAGGAGTCTACATCGATAACATTTATTGACGCAAGCATAAGCAAATGAATATAATATACATTGTGCTTCTGTAATCCAATATTGTAATGTTTCTGCTTGCACATAATAGCATTTGTATTTATTTGAGTCTGTTTCATTATCACAATTTTTTTCTACCCTTTTCTCTTATTTTCTTGTACTAATCTCTCTAAATCTGAATTAGCGAAAAGTAGGTGACTAATTTACTTTAGTGAAAATTTTTACTAATTATTAGTTGTATTTTACTATTTCAATTAGCAAGTTTTCAACTTTTCACTAAAGTTTTAGTCAAAAATGACTAACAATTAGTAGAATTTTTCACTAAAGTAAATTAGTGACCTACTTGTCACTCATTCAGATTTAGGGAGATAATTATAACAAAACAGAATAATCCGTAAATAATTTAAAGTTTTCTAAAACACTAATTTAATTCGTAAGAATATTTAATTTCAATAAAAGCATTGGGAACTGACTCCTCCCCTATAGTTCGATTATGGGAGTGAAATAGCCTTGATATATATAAACATTATACACTCGCTTCCCTTATGCAATGTTAAATTTCTGTCTCAGCAGATTATTTTCTATATGCAAAGAGGTAAACAGTAAAATCAAGTTTTGGCTACTGGATTTTAGTCTGAACTAACATAAAAAGTAGAAAATAATCCATAGTCTTGACCTGAGAAACAGATGCCAATAAAACAGTAATAATTTGCTGATTCTTAAGTAGGCAGCACTTTTTTCTGAGACACTTCCAAAAGTCTAGAGGCGAATGTCAAGGAGAAGACAAGGTGATATGGATTCAAAGTGGGAGTAGTTTTTGACGTGAACACCTGGCAAGATTACTGCTGGAAGTTACTCGATCTACGTCACTGGCATAGTAGAACGTTGTAAACTAAAGGTGTACGGAGTCGCGGGAAAGGACGAGTGGAATGGGAGCTGCTGAATGAAGCCGGCTACTGGCTCTGCAGTATTGATCGCCCCATCCTCGCTTAACAGAGCTTTTCCCCTCAACTCCCTGACCCTTCTCGCCCTTCTTTAACTTCACCCGTTACCTTCCTTCCTTCGTATCAGCACGCAAACCGCGGACAACCTCGGCCAACCCCCGCTGGCAAACAAGCCTTTCTCAGTGTCAAGGTTGGGTCAAACTATTCGACGAGAGGGTGTGTGCAATGTGCACGGGTAAGCTCAGGAATTTACCAATCGCTGGTCACCTCAGAAACGATCACGATCTGCTAATGGTATTTACATCCGCTTCAGACAAGGGGGAAATTCTCCAGGAGCTCTTCATTGCTTGGTCTAATGGCTAATTCAGTCTCTGAGGAAGACTTAGTTTTTTGGATTCAAATAACAATAATAATGTCCTACTAAATTATCGGCTATTAGACAAATCGGCAGGTAGGTTTGATTTCCTGTCGCACTTCGTTGGCAGCGAGGTTGACAGGTTTCGCATTGTAAATCTAATAATAATAATACGGAGTAAATGAACCAATGACCTTGTTGAAAATAATATGACTAATGTCTGTGACATTTAATTATTATCGTTACAATGTCAGGCTTGGATATTTTTTAATAGAATGACATTTAATAATTGGGGTCATTACTTTAATCTATATCTATATGTTTTGTAAATAATTAATACAAAATTGGTGATAATTTTGTATTCATAAATTTGGAGATTTTATAGATAATAGGAGAGTCGCGTTATTCTAATTAAATTTAATGTCCTTTGATCAATATAGATTAACTGTTATTAATTAGGTTCATAAAGTATTTAATTAAACACATTTACTCATTAGCTTATAAGAAAAGGCCTTTTGTGTTATACATAGTATTTAATTTTAGAATTTTTGAACAGTTGGTCTAGTATTCAGTTTTATTTCAAAATATTGACGAAAATAAAATTATTAACATCTTTTAACCATAGTATTTAATATTTAAATGAATAAATAAATATTTATTATCCACTTTATTCCACTTTCACATTAATTGGAAATCGTTTCCTTTATCAAAAATTTAGTCCGAAAATATTAAAATTGGGGCAAGTAGCAATATATTTTTTATCATTAAGGCAACTAATTAAATGTTGTAACCATGGAGATTAAAAGTTTGACCACTCATCAAGGCAAAGGAATATTAAAGGATATTTTTATGAAGCTATAAATGGCTTGTACTAATTTATTTAAACTAGGAGTTTAAATTAATATTTTTCATTCAATTTAAAAGTTTCTCATTATAAACAAATCGCGATAAAAACTACGAAGGCAAAGGAAAGTAAATAGAGAAGAAAAATAAAACGGAAAGCATACAGAATGTTATTTGTATGTATGTGAGCTTTCATTTAAAAAATGTGCTTTAAATTTAATTTCCCTTTGAATTCAAACAGACTGGATTTCTATTCATTTCTTCCTTCTAAGGCCTTCTGGTATTTCCTTTCGCTCCATTCGTTTGACTCGATTATAAAAAGTGTGGGAGGTGGAAAACACGTATTTCTATCGACTTGCCAGATTTCATCTCGGTTCATTTGGTCCATTTAACTCGTATGGCGCAAATCTTATAGTCGTTTTATTACCTTCAAAGTTGATAAAAAAAAGTAGACAATATAGCAAAACAAGTGTCAGACGAGGCTAACTAATAAAAACATGAATTAAAGAATGATAAATTATCATTTCATTATCTACAGAATTTCTCTTCATTATTTTATTTCTGTCTTTAATTTTTTGAAACTGTCTCTTTTTTAAATTTGATTTATGAACGCATTGTATCATTTGTTATTAATAATACTCTTGAGATCGTAGAGTCTTCTGTAATACTAATAAAAATTATATCATTTGCCTTTAGAAAACAATTTTGATTAAGAGAGTCAGAAAAGCTAAAAGCTTATACGTAGTGCCTTTGGGAAATCAATTATATCTTCCAGCAGTTCTTTTCCTTTAAAAATAAAACATTACTCTGTTTATTCTCATCCGCATTCAGTTTACTTCGTGAGGTAGCATATTCCGATTCATTATTCATGCATATTATTTTAAAATAATGAATTTAACATTAGAAAATATCTCTTAACTCTTTATCCAAAAAATTGCTCTAAATAAGGATTATCTCATATAATTGCCCTATATAATTATTAATTTCTTTTGTTCTTCAGCACTTTATAAGTGTTCTTTTGATGATAAAGGTTCATTTAAAACTTCAAAATTCCGCAAAAAAAGAGAAAAAAAAACAACGAGGATGTTTATAATTGTTACACTTATTATTATGCATGGCTGGAGTTCAAGCCGTTATCCTCGGGCGCGATGAATTTTAGATGTAGGTAATGGGAATTTATTGTGCACCACTTGTTTGAGACAGCACTTTGTATGGAAGATCAGTACACATCTGTGAGCTTTTGTAAGCTTGGCTCGCCAAGAAAGTAGTCGGCTAAGTGTAGCTATAGATTAACACGTGCAGTTGATCAGAATAAAAAATTAGTCACTAAAAGTTCATAAGGGTGAGAATTAACTCGAATTTTCATAAAAGACGTTATATCAATGAGACTGGAGACGATCTTCTAAATTATGAAAAGCCACCAATTTCCTCGCCAAAGCCTAAAGGTTCCCAAGTTATTGATCGTTTTTCCCAACGAGAGATCGTAAATAGTACAGAAGGTTACAGAGAAAGATGAAATTCTAGGCTAGACCTAGGCTTTCTCATATAAATTTTATAAATGCCCGGTAAACGTGCGGTTCGATACTGCGATATTGGTTCTTCTTCCTGCATGGTATATATGTATATTATTGAAGGCAAGCGCGATATTAAAATTGAAACTACTGACTCCTTTGTTACATGATATAAAATATAAAAACCTCAAACGATTTTATGTACTTTTGTTACAAATGTACGACCGAAAGCTCGCCTCGTAATTTAGAATGAAAGTTCACAAAAGTTGGGCTTTATGAACCGAAAATTACGGACATTGCAAACACAATGAAGGTCTGGAAACTTTTTCTCCCTCTCTTCTTTTCTATGTAGATATTAAAATTCTTGAATTCGTTACCGCAGTAGAAAAAAGAGAAGTAGGGTGTCATGAGGCGATTAAAATTTTAAGTGTGATGTTTGGAAATGCACAAAGATAAAAACTCAATTGGTTTAACATAATTGGAAGCGAAACCCTCGGTATGGGTTTTCGATTATTGTTGTGAAATAGTTATTCTTGTTTTAATGAAAGGAAAACACTTTCTATTATAATTTTATGCAGTTCGCAAATTATAGATCTAAACAAGAGCTTCATTTTTTTGTGAAATAGAATAAAAATTGAGGTTTTGAAATCGTTAGACGTTTTATTATTTCATTTCAAGACTATTTGAAAGTTCTCACTTACGATTTTTCTTTACAGTATTGAACTGAATTTTCTACCGGAAGCAGTGGAAGGTTGTTTAATGGCATTAGAGAGCATTATCGGAGCGATTGCGCAATAACACCTCGGGAAATGGTCCAAAGACGTTAGTTTCTTCTAATCCTTGGAGATTACTACACATATTCCAAATCGGTCACGATCAAAAACGTCCTAAATACTGTTCATTATGTTAAATATTATTACTAATACAAAATATGGCAAATTACATATTTTGCTATAAAATTCCAATTGAATTTTTTGGAAATGTATATTATATATTATAACTATTTCCTTGGTCGAATTGGTGATTCTCTTTGAATCGCATTTAAATGGTACGAGGAATTCAGTCTGTTGGTGTCCAATGTACCTTTCGAGGGGATCCAATTGGCGAACGTCAACTCCGGAAATTTATGACTCCGGTCTGGATCGGTCTCCGGGGTATATTTGAAAAACAGGTCGTTTATTTCCGGAATCAGCGTCCTGATGTCCCGGCTCGTGCAAAACGCGAATTATGTCGAATCACGGTAATTTTCTGATGTAGAAAACCATTTCCCGTGATTCTAAATTCTTCTACAAGAAAAAACCGTATATTCCTTTCCGTAAGAAAGGAATGGAGAAATAGTTTCCTGAATGGATCGATTAAATATTTTATTAGGTCAAACAGATTGTAAACTGTATTCAGATTGTATTCAATTCTCCATATAATCAGTTAAAAAGACGAACCATTTTAATGTACTCAAGCACTAATGAACGAAAATTTCTGTAGCTCCAGTTCCAGAAAAGGCGTGAAATGTGAAATTAAAATTAACGAGGTCTGAGTTAAATTGCAGTTTCTCGGAGCGATACGAATATCACGTACAATGTTAGAATAGGAAAAGTTTATGCTGAGTTTCAAATAGAGAGCACGTAAATATATATATATAAATATAAATATAAATATATATATATATAAATATCGCAGGCAAACTAATGTCTGTGATATGATTTCGCATTTCATATGTAAAATATATTTAATATTTTAAATTTATAATATTCATAAAACCCAACCATTCATTAGTGTTAACTTCCCTCGAAAATTATTTATTTTAATTGTAGGAAAACTCTCTTGGACCGATGGTCATAAAATCCATTATATTTATAGATAATCAGATTTCTCGAAACTCATTAGATCATTTAAACAAATGTCATACAGAGATTAATGCTAACAAGCTTTCAGTAAATAGCGTCTGTCCTTCTGCATAAGCTAATGCGGTAAACAATTGTTACGTAAACTGTTGTATATACATATTTCCTGGGTGGAAATATGATAAAATCTGATAAACAGCAGTTTACTAATCTGTTTTGAAGAGAATGAGGAGAGAGAAAGTGAAGTTGAGGATTAACTATCTCGATCAGTCCAGCGATCGATCATGTCACGATTAACTAGAAGGAGGCTATTAATTCTCGGTCAAAGCCCGCAAATCTCAATGATGAAAGGTGGCTGCATAATCGACTTCTGCTTCTGAGCAATTGCCTTGTTGGCACGCAGCCTGAACGTAAGGCTTCCTTTCAGTAAAAGGTTTCTTTCACTTCGGGGTCAGTGATCCTAATACGTATTATCTGCTCTTTAATTTCTATAATTTTTATTTATCTTATTAATACCTAATCTCACGCCTCTACTTTTATAAAATAAAATCCTTGAAGGATAAATTGACTTTCTGTAGTGGGAAAGACTTTCTATTTTGGTTTTATGCCGTTTAAAAGTAATCGAACCTTTATAGACAAAATTAACTTGATTTTGGGTCTATCATTTTACATTAAAAAACCTGAGTTAAAAATTTTCCGTTTGCGCTGGACCCAACCTGATATTTATTGTTCAGATCTGCCTAGAGCAAAACGAAATTCGCATTTTTCTCGCCATGTCTGACAATATCCGGCTTTTTCTACTGAAACACATTTGTCTACATTCCCCGCTGTTTTGCCTTTAAGAATACAGCACTTTAAAAACAAGTTGACTCTTTCAGAAAAGGAAACTACAATGCTTGCAACACTTCTTTCCTCTTGAGACTGAAATATGTTTAAACATACAAAACATTGAGGAACAGAAAAATACGTAGCTACCTGTGTGTTTGTTTCTTCGAGATAATTATTTTCAGTCTCGACAAACACAAAGTTTAGATCTTTTAGAGTCAATACAGAGTTAATCATCAGCTTGGAGCTTATTATGGCAGGTTATGAAAAAAAACCTTTGAATGCAAGGGGGGAGGGGAGGGGTCATGAATGAGAGAAGCAGCGTCGCTTTACTTGAGAATAAGCGCGACCTGCTGCAATATAAACACGACCCGCGACTCGACGTCTAGATTGCTTTTGAGAAATGAGGTCGGTTTTCTTTTTGCCCTTTTCTCCTCCTCCAATCCCTGTGTCTTTCTGTCACGAGACTTTTATACCTGTTACGTTCTAAGAACCTTTTTCTGAAAAATGCTTTTACTGGTAAACCGTGGAACGAAGAGTGCTCGACGAAATTTCGAGACGACACATATCCGTTTATAAACAGTCGGTGAACATCACTAGAATCGAGCTGTGTGAAAGCATATATTTAAATAAGACACTTTCACATCCTCTTTGGTTTAAAAACGATTAACATCATTTTCTAAACTTCTCAGTTGATATTTTAAAATATCACTATATTCACAATATTAGGTTTAATTAAGTCCATTAATTGAGCTTATTTATTGTGACTATCAATGAATCCATGAGTTCTACATACGAACATAAGAGTTGAAAGTTATGCACATCATATTTTGCTAAAAGCTCGTAAATGAAGCACTGTGCGCTAAATGAGAAATTTAAATATCAGCTAAAGTGTTTCCGTACAACACATTCCACCCACGCCTGACACGCAAACTTCACCGACTTTCAGAAGAACAAGAACTAACGTAAAGTGATCTTTATTCAAATTTCATATTCATTTTAGAAACCACGAAATTATCTTATCTTATCATAAGCTTTGCATATGTTAAGAGTGTCCAAACATTCCCTTATTTAGGGACAAGAACCTACAACAATTTATTCACCCTTCTTCATTTTTTTTTTTTTTTCTAAAAATCAAATCTAATAAGGTTGTAAATTGTCAAAAGGAAATGTTTTACCTTTTTTCATCCCCAATGCCAGAGAAATAAAACAATAAAATGAAATTGGGTGGTATTTTCTTGAGCTAGGTTGGATCCGCAATATCGGATGATATTCTGGAGAACATGAAATGCTAGCCTCGCTCTCTTTCTCGTCGCCGAGTCAGAGTGTAAATAGTTGTCACGTAACTGGACGTCTGACCTCGTGACCGAAGAGGATCAGTTAGCAATAACATTTTTTATGCCTTTCCGACGTCGCCTGTTAGTATTATAGTAAAGTAGCACATTTTCCCGCAGGTATGACGTAAAGAGCATCAGGCATGGCCAGCAGCACTGAGGATTACGGATCGGAGCTGCAGGAGTTGCAATGGGGTGGAAGCACTGGCTCCCACTTCTTGCGCAGTGGTTCTCATTTTCTAAGAAGCGGAACTGGTGGTTGCTATGAGGCTGAGGACCTGGAACCGCCGAGCAGGCACCACAGCAGCCAGCACCGTGGATATTACAGTCCCCCTGGAACCAGCTACACAATTGTCGAAAGGCCACCCAGTGCCCCTCAACATCACTCCTCCCACACCACTCCTTATCGGCACAGAGGACACACTACGGGAACAGGTCCCATCTCGCCGGAACAAGTCATTAGGTACTTTCTAAATTATGCGCCCTTTTAGGAAAAAAAGTAGGAAAAAAGTAGCACTCTTTTGTTTACATGGACAATTGTTAAGCCACTGATGAAAATGTTGTCCTAGACTCTTCGGCAATGGACTCTCTTCGGATAGACGGAAAGGTGACAGAAGAACTCCAGCTTCCAGTCCTGCCAGTGTTTCTGCCCTCAGGAGTTCATCCTCTTCTTCACAGCAGCAGCAACAGAACGCTCAAAGTCCTCAAACACCCCCAGGGCCTCAGGCTCTCAGTTTGCAGGAACTCACTGTTAGAACAATAACCATGACTAGAGAACCTCCGGAATCTCACCATGGCTTCGGCATCTGTGTTAAGGGCGGCAAAGACGCCGGTAAGTTGTCTAAATCTTTCCATTTTCATGCCTATTTCCTTCCTCTCAGCTCAAGGACGTTTCATACCAAGTAAAAACAAATAAGAAAGCTTTATTCTCTTCTTTTTGTGGAACATTAAACAGTCTGAAGAGTATACGCGATTTTTAAATTCGATTTACATTGGAAGCGTAGCACTCTGAATGATTTCAAATGATATAAAGATAAGATAAAGATAAGATAAGATTTTACAGTTCTGTACGTTTGGTACAAACGACCCTGAGTTTTATCACAACCATTATTCTTTTCAAACTGCTTCATCTTCCTCGATGGAAAATCCATCCAAGCTTCGACGAATCGTCGAAAATAATAATCCTCTCAAAAATAATCGTGTTGTTTGTTCCCATTATTATCGAGAACAAAAATATCACTTGAATGGGGAAAAAATTCTTGTCAAAACTGGTAGAGATTTCTGTCGATTTTGAATGAACAATGTAAAATCTCACGAGGATTCGTCCAATGTTTGCTATATTTGAGATTAAAATGTTTTCCAATACGCTCCAAATTCGCGTATCAATGTGTCATTAGTGTTCTTTCGCTTTTTTTTTCTTTAGAAAAAAATCGAGGTGATGAAGTAACATTTGTTTTCCTCTATTTTTTTTTATGTCAAACATTTGTAAATATCATCGAAGTGTCTCCTTGGAAAATAATGCACAGGAAAAACAGTATTGGAGGGAAATGTTTAATATACTTCTTTTAAACACTGAAAGAGTAATTTTTCCAAATAAAGCTTACATAATACAAGATACTGTGTTTGTGTGAAAATTTTTGAGGAGACCTTCGACTAATCGATCATGGAATTGAGAATAAGAGTAAGTCAGTGACTGCGGTGTCTTTCTTGTTTGTTTCGCTGAACCAGATGCGCAGTCAGGTAACCAGTTTAGTCCCAAAAAGAGGATTAAAAGTCTGAAAACCATCGATTCTACGACGAAGTAAAGCATAGAATCACTATAAAATTCCATATAATTAAGTGTTTCTCGAGTTCCTAAAGTTATCCAGATGTCGTTTCAGTCTCGGTGGTTTTCATCCACTTCTTTTAGCTCAGTGTCGCATGAAAGTTACACACAGATCTGCCAGTTCGAAAACTAGAGGCACTCAAAAACGTACAGAAAAAAACTTGTTTCATAAAGTTCATTATTTTTATAATTGACCTACGAGAAACTACTGCAGTAGTATTTTAACTTTCTTTTCTAAGTTTATTCGCTTGTAAGTAATGTGGAAAAAATATAATTATTTTCTCATAAAAAGGAAGGGCTCTTAAACTAGAAATTTAAAAGCGGTTTTGTGGATTAGTTTGCAAGTCATAATTAAGAAAATGTAAGACACTTAACTTAAAGTGTAAGGATTACGATTTTTTAATAACAAGTGTTCCATTTTATGTGCTTACTATTCCACGAGCTTTTAAACTTTTATTTTACTTTTTCGCTTTTTAAAGAAGTAATACGAAATTCATTCTAGGATGCTTTTCTATAATTTAGAACTGAGAAACCAAGCCCCAGTTGCACCGAGCGTTCTTTATTAATATCTTTTGGCTTCTTTCCGTGCGACGTGAACTATTTCACAGTTGTGTGTAAATTATGAGACAGATATATTTGCCAGCTCCAGGTGCAAATGAGGATAGACGGTTGCCATCGTGCACTTTTATGAGCTTTTCCATTATGTTACAGTATTATGAGCTTAGTGACGCTGGTGTATATATTTTATTTTACATTTAATACTTTCTGATAAATCCTTATAAGTAGTCTTTTTAAAAAGTGCCTCTACTTTTCTAACATCAATTTATTATTATATAATATCTGCATGAAATGTATGTGTATTTCTAGTGCAATGAGGTAGGGCAAAATTTATCTATATTTTAATGATTATCACTCTATTCCTTATCTTCTGTTTCTAAATTTTTTAATCGTTTTAAGGTATTGCAAATTTCGATCTATTTTCACCTTTAGTTTTCATAATTACATTCAAATCTACCTAATTTCTCCATTCTAATCAAAACCCATTATAATTATTCAACAAAATAAAATAAAAAAACATTTTCATAAAATCATAAAGTGATATGGTATATTAGTTAACTAATTTTCTAACATAATTAAATGAAAATAATTGGATGACCTAAAACAATTTCAAGTTTGTTTTCGGATGTTTACTTCACTTGGAAACTCAAACAATTACACTTAGTAATTGATTAATCGTCCCAATTCTCGAAGCGATTAAACTTTAAGTTTCCAATTGCTTTCTTGTTGATAAAGGGAGTTTTAATCTGAAGTATAAGTTCCAACAGCAGCATTATGTCTCTTGCAAGATTCAAATTAGCGAATCCTTTCATAAAGAGAATTTCGACACAATAATCCTCCCTTTATCCCTGTCACATTGTTCATTATCCTTTCTCATTATTGCTCATTACTGCTTATCTTACCTTAAACAACTTCAGCATTAAAGATTAATTAAACACTAATCCGATCCTTTCTTTTATTATTTGTCAATAATCCTTCGCGCGCTATAAACTATTTAAGCTCTAATGAAGTTACAGCAGCATCTTCTATTAGTAACTCTATAATAGTCAATTCTCAACCTACAACTAAATTCCCTCGAGAAATTGGTATTTAATCAATTTTTTACCATTCACGGTTATTTACATCCTTATCAAACTCGATTATTCACGTCAAGATCTGTATTATCTCATAATTTGAGATTTTTAATTCAAGTGCTTTAATTGCGTGTTATCTATTTCGATACGGAAAAGAAGTCTGCCAATTTTACAGTTACTGATTCTAACTTTATTGAGAGCAGAATTTTTTTTTCAAATTAATAAGGCTGGTGCTTTTGAAAAGTGTGAATAGATGCAGGTGAATTGAAACGGGCCGCAGAAGTCGAGGTATAAGACTCTTACAGCAAATCACTACTGAATAATATTCAAATGTTGAATATTTCAGTCAAATGACATTCTGAATACTTAAAGGGAACTCTGAGTGAATATAATGGCAACTTTTATATTTTACAAGTTCAAAAGACATTGATTCTGTGTCTGTATCGTGAATTCCTTAGTGACGATGAAGATCATTATAAAATAATAGGCAGCTTTCATCTCAATTAAAATATCTAATCCAGTATTTAATTTATTAACTGAGTATACATATTTTATCAACTGCATTTACTATTATTTACTGGTACTTTAATAATTGATTATTTATGAAATATAATCTGATTAATATATCACTTTCTAATAATTGTAATGATGTATGCAATTACCACGACCGTTTTTGTCTCTCACAACACTTGATTAGCACATGCTATTCATATGTCAAGTACAAAAAAATCATAATCACTATAAAATCACATGGCCAATGTTTTCACGTCCTCATATATCATTTGCCTTTTATTTCTGGCAATTCTCGTTTTGCATGATAAAGCCTGTCATGGTAAATTGTACTTTCACATTTTTTACAAAGAGAAAAATATTATCAACTATATCAAATATATCAATGTATGTGTTTATCAAAAATAAAATAACATACATTGAAAGTAGGAAATATTTTTCTTTGTGTATTATGCATCCACAATTTTCTCTTTCTTCACATATTTCCTTCTGTTATTTCTTTTCTTTATGAAATGTCCACACATGGCGACCGAATTTATGTTAGAGCTCTGAACAATTTACAATAAAAGACCAACGGTTTACAGGTCACACAATCGGGGTTTCAAGAACTGAGATTTTTAGCTTGCACGGAAATGTTTAGACACACTTTGATTGTATTTTCAACAATTTGTTCTCTAGTCAAATATACACTGTAAAAAAAAACTTCAATTACTTTAGTTGAAGTTTTTTACAATTACCGTAGCTGAATGAATATTCAATCAAAAGTAGTTGAATTTTCAACAAAATAGTTGAATATTCCATCAAAAGTTGTTGAATTTTCGACAAAATAGTTGAATTCTCAATATATTTCTAACAGTGTAGGTGAAAAAGAATAATAGGTGATATAGGGAATAAATATATCAGGATAGGTTTTTTTATGTCTATTGCTAGATAAAATAGCACCTCTTGAATAAAAATGAAATAGATTGCAATCAAAGAAATGGGAATACAGTCTGACCAAAGGCCATTATCGAGTAGAGCTTTTTGTATTTTTTCTGCAACACGTATTGCTTCGCACAAATAAAATATTTAACCCAATTTTATTTTTTTCACTTTTCCACTTTAAATAACTCTTTGAAAAAACAATTTCGAAAAAATTTTCAACTCAATATAAGTTTATTTAACAATCCTACAACTATATACAAACAAATTACACAAATTAACAACCAATTTTGTGGAATAACCGAAAATTAGAGATACCCCAGAGCAATTAAGTCTAATAAGTTCAGTGCCAAGTTTGGTGAACGAGACAATTTGGAAGACCTTGAAATTGTGGGACTGTATAAACATTTCTGATTCGTATAAATTCAATCTATCTAGTCGAGTGCACATGGCGTCATGTGTGGAAGAGATTAGTGCACATTTTTCGATTTCCAAGAGAAAGCAGCTTCTAGCCTGATGGAAAGTCTGCGAATTGTTCTCAGGGGTGGGAGTCTACATTTCGAGGGTGGAAGAAGGTTCGGTGGCCGAACGTGCTGGACTCAGGCCAGGAGACACCATCTTGGAAGTGAACGGCACGCCCTTTCGGGCTGTGACCCACGAGGAAGCTCTTAAGGTGAGTTTTTCAAGAATTTTATGACGTGCGCACTAAATGTCTGCGGTTTCGCGACAATACCACTTTAGGAGGCATCCAATATGCCATTTAATTGAGGTTTCTGCTCCAAAGATATGTGGTTACATCCACTTCTTTCGAAAAGCATTAGTTGAGGAACTTTTTTAACGAAGGGAGCTACTGATTATATATATTGGTTATTGAATATATATTGAATATATATTGAATATTGAATAGCAGTCTAAAAGAAACTTTTGAGGACAATGCGAACAACACTGCGAAATAATAAAAGAAAATAATTTTTTTGTGATTATTCAGAACCTTTGTTTCTGTTACGTAAAACTAATTTCATTTGGAAAGAGATGAAGTAGTGAAGCAGAATAGTGATGTTAAAGTAAGTCTGTTTGCCTTCATGGTTTAACACAGAGCTTTAAGGCATCCAATCGATACACAGTAAAAAAAAGTCTTGAATTGGATTCAGTTTAAAATTCTCATTCCGTTTTTCTGTGAGTGGTGCAGCAGTCTTTCCTTGTATAAAAGTCTTACTTTCTCTTTTTCTATTTAGATTTAAATTCAATAGATGTCTGGCCGTATGTTCTATTTCGAGATGTATAATCAATACTTTTTATCTGAAAACGAATCACAGGAGATAATAGTATGTCATGTTATATAATATCATTTATTATGAATTTAAAAACATCAAGTTTTATGTTTAAGAGGCTTTATGTAGAACGAGCGTTTTCGTTTGATGTTCAAGGCGCTCATTATTCGAATTTAACAGATGCTTAAAAGCAGTAAAAGCTAATATAATTTTTCATTTCTTCAAGGAGAGAAATTCACGACACATGCATTTCTGCAGATATAAAGTGACTGAATATTGCTCAAGCCATTAACTTCATAATTTTCTTCATTAAATCCGAGATTGCTTGGATAAGAAGTTCTACTACTACAGACAATGGAATGCATTATATTATTATGACATTGAAAATCTCATTCGATTATTGAGTAAAATATTTCACTTCTATCTTAATCCATCTTCTTCGTCGGTCAAATATTTTGTCCATAAACGTAATTATATAAAATGGACCCTTCCATCAAAGAATTGTTTTGTCATCGGCTCTTTAAAAATATTATATGGCTGACCAGCATATTCTGTTTCTACTTAACCCATATTGCTCGCTGAAAAACAGCCTTTCCTTTTTAAATGCATATCATCGCCGATCAATACATTCCATTTATACATAGAAAACGATTACCTTTTAATATTTTTCTAATGAAAAAATATTTCATTCAATGAATCGAAAAGTAATTTCCCTACGGAAAATCATTCTGTCTGATCAAGATATACCATTTCTACTTGATAATTTTTATGATAATACTCTTTATGAGAAAAATATTGTCAGAGGAAAACTAGTTTCAGAAAAAAATAGTTTCTTCATGAAAATAACATAAAAATTTACAGTTTTTTTTTACACATTCTTTCATCCAAAAAACTCTTTATCTCTTCTTCTCCTACTCGCGTGGATAAATCAAACTTGATTCCACTCGCAAGTTCATGTAATATATCCTGAAGTATTCGCTCCAGTTGGCTGTCCTACCAATGTTGATATACCTTTTCTTCCTTTCGTGTCTGCTCTTTTCTTCCAAATATCACAAAAATTTTGGGAGATGTCTGGTAGTCAGTTCAGCTTGGTTCCGTTTATTCCAGTTTTCATCTAGCATAAGACGAGCCAAGCAAGCTGAACTTACCTCGTCGGCAAACACGTTTCTCGTTGAGCGAAGCAATTTTAGATCGATCTATACTGAAGGGGGCGCGTATACAGCGTTCGGATCTTCGAGATTTCTAGTATAAGGGAAGTATGAGGAGAAAAGAGAAGAGAAAAGAGTAATTTGTGAATCTAAAGCAGCTTCCATGGTAGTGGCTTTTGCATTATGTAGGGAAAATAAATGACGGGGTTTCATGGCGCCAAGACGTCTGGCGCCACCACGCACTATAAGAGGCGACAATGAGAAGAAGAATGATGCTCCTCTTCACTCTTCATGCTTCTATCTCCCTCCATACCTCCTTATTTTTCTCATCTTTTCGTGTTATCAACTTTCTCGCTCGCATTCTCTTTTTGCCTATGAAATAACCTGGGAATGCTTCAAAATAACGAACTGCCAGTATTACTTAACGACTGTCTGACAATTCAATCTCTGAATCTTGAGTTAGTCGTTTAGAGAATTGATTTTCAGGATATTCTCTGGCTCTATTGTCTTCATCTTCCGAGATAACAATCTCCTTCGCACTATTGTGGAGCCTTCAACTATTATCGTCGTGTTTGTGTGCCGTGCTCTAGTCCTTCTACTGCTTGATTACCGTGGCTCTTCGAATGTCAAGGATGTTTTGTTCATTCACTATTGTCTTTAATTTCCAATTGAGCGTTAAGGGTAAGAAAGATTTAAACTTAAACTGTTTTTTTGCCGCTTTTGATTCGAATATAAGCTTATTACTGCAACTATTTCAAATAAAAATTAATGGAAAGACACAATTTTAAATTTAATTAAAATTTTAATTATTCCTCTTTAATTAATCCGTTTATTGAAAAAAATGCTTCATTATACAAGAGAGATGGAAAGAATAACCCAATTTACGAATCAAAGCTGAGAAATCCTTTTTAATGAATAATTTTAATCGTTCCTTTTTAGGTTGAATATAAATAATAAAGCAAGTTTAAAATGTCATTATAATAAAAATGAAATCTGTATTTATGCAGACATTAAAACTGATTTAAGCTATCGATATTTTCCATACTTATAAAGTATTTTTATTATTTATTCAACAGGTACTTTATCATCTCTTTTATACAAATCACAGAAATTGTTCTCCTTTGAATTCTGTTTTATATAATAAGAGTTATATAGCCCACTCTGAATTTAATATTATTTGTAACTTAATGTTTAACTTGAGTTGAAAACTTTATGAGACATAGTAATTACATTTTAGAGATTTGATAAGAGTTGACATTTCTTACAGTTATGGCAAAGTTTCTTTTCTTACATTTTCGCTTGACGAGTATAATAACATAATAAAGTTTAAATCGATGCATATTATTATTATTATTATTATTTCAAAAATGAACTTTTATATTGAAAATTCTTCACTGTCTGGCCAATACCAACCGTTTCTACTCGTTAAATTTTATTACCACGTACCCGAGTAATTTTTATATCAGACATTATTGGTTCAGGGAATTTTACATTCAAATTTTATTGGTAAAGGTTACAAAAATAATCCATCTCTACGTAAATAATCAATTACCATAAAAATACTTTTTTTCTGGAAAATATTATGAGCTACTGCATAAATTAGAAACATTTTATAGAAAATGAATATAATTACAAATAAATAAAGAACTAAAAATGAAAAAAAAAAAAGAGTTGAAGATAATAAAAGTGCAAATCTAGAACTTTATAGCCTTGAGAATTGTTAAACTGTGAGGTCCTCAGGGTGGAGGAGTCAGAGATTAGTTGGGGTCGATACCCAAGTGGCTTCAAAAGACTAGTAACTTAAGTAGAACGTCCTTCTGTCTTCAATTTCTCCTTTATATTTTCTTCTTTTCCCTCTTTCCTCTCTCATCTTTCATTTCACCTTCTTTTGTTTATGTGTATATGACATATGTATGAAGGTAAACCTGAACGTATGTAGAGGTTTACCTTCAAACAAGCGTTCCTCTACTAGCTTTCTTCACTCCACCTGATACTCTGATGGTCCATTGTAGACAGGCTTTTGTTCGCAATCTCGCAACCTGACACAAGTGTGTGACGAGCCACCAGTTACAGAGAAACCCATCGAGACCGTTTATACCGGAGATTACCTCAGGCCAGACAGAGCTCGAAGGTTTTCCTCCAGCATGAAGCTCTGCTCCCATTTTTTTCTTTTTCTTTGCTCAAGTCTCTCTGATCCACCTGTAATTGAAATAGGTTCTTCCACCACTCAGCTTTCGCTTTCTCCTCTCCAAGAATTTATTTTTAGAATTAAAGTCAAGTTATTTTGGGTTAAAAGCGCTTCAATTCGATTGACATAAAGAAAGAATTTTTATGCAAATTAAGTCGCAGCATAAAGTGATGTAATTATTTATATACTAGATAATTAAAACGTTCGTCCAAGAGAAATTTACTATTGAAGTGTATTGTTCAGTTTGATGTAGTTCAGTAAATTAATTGAAATCTGTGATTTTTTTGTTTTGTGAAGCGTGCTTTTTTAATGGAGTGCCATTCAAAAACTTTGAGATAAAAGCAGTACCATTGATCATTTTCTTCGTCTTGTTGTCAATGTAAAATAACGATTAAATGAAGCTATGTCAGTTAATTATAGTTTTAGAAATTTTAACCAGTGCTTTGTGCTTTATTTTAAACAGTGACGCGAAACAATGTTAATGAAGCGAAGCTCGTTTGTGAAAAAGGGCAAAGGTTGTAGAAAAAGTATACTTTGAGACGGGATGAATTTTTTCTTTAAAAAATATGAATTTCCATCCTTTGAATGCGAAGCGTTGGTAACTATCCACATGAAAGAGAACCTTAATTAAAAATGCCGCTTGTTTAACGCTGATTATTTAAATATTTTCTATCATGAATTGAGAAGCTTTATGAAAAAGTGTCATTATTATTTGATTTAATTAATTTTTAAATTAATTCATTATAGTAATAGGTGTATGCAGTTGTGTATGCAATCAAAATCTGTAATTATATCTGCTTTTATACTATGTCTGACTAATAATGCCCATCTCTACTTAGAAATGTATTATTTCGGAAAATATAACATATCTTTTTGAATAGATATCAATTAATCATTTTGAAAATGTTCCGACTAATTATTATAACAAAAAGCAATACATTTTCAAATTCTCATTTTTCTTTTGTTCTTGAGACGGTTATTTATTAGTATCATTAACGGTTTTCGCACTTTGGAATTTTAATCTTAAGTGGCACGCGATGGGGGTGTTTTAGTGAATAGATAGGTAGCTAGCATATTCCGGAACTGACTTGGTGCTAGGAAAATAACCGTCCGCTCACATAAACTAAACCTTAATATCCTGTTTGAAACTTGGATCATAGTACTTTCGTTCCGGCTTGGCCTTTGATTAGCATAAATGGCGGGCGTTGGGTACATAAGAGTATAATAGTTTGCAGAAAATCGTTATCTAAGGTATCGATAATGGACGAACTTCCGACCTAAGAAGTCGTTTCGAAAACAAGTTGACCCTAATCGGATGCCCTTTCTAAAAAAAAATTGATTGAAGATCATTCTTCAACTTACTTAAGAGATAAAATTCACATTAATATTTCTTTTATAAATTTTGGTGACACTTTTCAACTCACCACCTACATTGATATATTTTCATCCCAAAGAATACATTAAAAATCCTGCAAATAACTCCTTTAATCCGCTTTCGGATAAAAATGATTTGTGGGGTTTGTAGTGTGGAAAATAAAATAAAAGAAAAATTATTTGAAATTTATAAAGCGTAACAATCGATATTGGCACACTTTTGTTAGACTCCATTATATATAACCGGACGCACTTTATGCCCCGTAAGGAATTAATGGCGACTTAAAGACTGTGTTTAAGGTATCATAAGTTTTAGTCAAGCAGCACACGTTAAACTGTTTACTTGTTTTATCAGATCTTATAAGAGTATTATTATATTTTATATCAAACGACTAAACCTTTTACCACTGCATAAGTATTTCGTGCAAAAATAAGAACTTGATTATGAAATTATATTATGATTCTTATTTATCACGTTAATACAATAAAAAAGTAGTAAAGACAAATGATTCTATTCTATAAAAATTATTGTTCAAAAAATACTAACTTTACTAAAAATCATAATATAACTCTTAAAAATATTATATTTCTGTTCAGAAAATTATATCTGACTATAATAAAGCTCCTAAAAAATCCAACGTGGCTGAATCAAATATTCTTTTTCTACTTACGCAATTTGTATTTTTGCGCAGTCATTCTTGTTTTCCAAGTACTACCATAATTTTTTTATAAAGCAATAACACAATTTTTCACATGGAAAAATATTAAGGAAACATTTAGTCCTCTCTATAATTTAAAGTAGTAATAAATAAAATTTACAAACATGAATCTGCAAGTATTGAAACAAAGAGAAAGATTTTTTAAGTCTATAAATCGTGAAAATGAACAGATTATTATGAGTCAAAGATAAGTCACAGGAAAGCTGAAGTTACTATTTCAATCTTCAACAGTTTAATCTGAATATGAATGGTTGTCAATAGTTTCCAAAGTTTAATATTGAAACGGGGTGAAATATAATCATGCCCACGATTGAGAGTTAATTGTCAGTTTTGTTCTCTCTATTAAAACTTTAAAAAACTTAATAATTTGTTATCAAAGTTCTACTCTAATTCTTTATATTTATCTCTAGTGTGCGGTTCACATTTTCTTTCTTTCTGTACAATAAATACAAAGTTATCTGTAATTATTTTTTTACGTAAAGCTCTAATCTATGATAAATTTTTTCTCTAATTACTTTTATCTCGCATTGGAATGGAAGTGCTTGGAAAAAAGATACCAAAGAATTGCTTCTTTATACGCAGACGAGTATTACCAATCATTTCTGCCGCGTCTGCAAATCTCCACGGAATTGATTTCCGAGATTGGAAACGAAGTAAACAGTCGAACAGTTAATAACACGAAAAGATGAACAACTTTTGCTCTCTTTCATGCAATCTATACGGAAATATTGTAAGGACGAGAGTCGAGCCAGGTCAAGGATAAGCAGGATGTGACGTCACGGGCTACCTCGAGATCGATATCCTAGTTACCATATGGTGTCAGCTCGAAACGTTATGCCTGCTGATTTGTCTTAATGTTTGAATCGCAGTGTCCTCAAAAGTTGTTTAATAAATAATTGTTGAGCCCTAAAAAATCAGTAGCTGACCCTTCGTTTTATCTATTAAAAGGTTCCAGAGGTTTCTTTTAATAAAAGATATTACTAATAAAATACAAAAATGTTAATATGATCTACATAAGATTCGACTTGTATAATAAATAATGAAATGAAACTACAATTAAGTTTAAATGTCAAGAGAATTTCTTGAAATTCTACAACTCTTTTGTAAAAAAAGTTGGCTTTCGAAATAAAACTTAAAATAGATTGGACCATCTGGGATTCAATCCAAAAGGGACAATTTAGAGATACGAACTTTCCTAATTTTACGTATCACATAGAAAAGCTTCCTAACTTTTTGAACAATCAACTGAGCATTATATGACTACATGCACGTATGAATTTGAATAAATCCTCGTAAGAAATTTACTCCTTGATATTCTCCATTCGCCCGTGTTTCAAAGTTTTAGTAAATTATATAGAGAAAAAGTTCTCTTTCTGGTTGAAGTTCACAAGTTTCCCTCGAAATTTTTTTGAAAGTTAAGGAACTTTATTTTGACGATCGCTAGAATGTTGATTGAAGATTAAAATCACGAAACACAATAGCGAAGGAAAATTAGGTAGGAATATAAAAATTGATTATGGCTCTAGAATATAAAATCAGGAAAGTTAGCTAGAAAAATAAAGATCAAAAAAATATAGACTAAACTTAAAATATAAGTAAAATTGGAAATTGTATTTTGATAAACTTGTGGTTTGTTACCTTTCTGGAAAATGTTCACAGTTTTCGGTTACAAGTTTGGAATAGTAAACTGGATAATTTTTTTGGGAAGAAATTATTGCAAGTTATGTAAAATACAATTGATTATAAAGTATCGGACAGAACCGAATTTTTACTAGAATAAAAAAGTCCTGTTGTCTGGTTATACAACTGTCCTATCTTTGTGTTTTCTTTTTCTGTCTTGCCACCTCAGATTCAGAGTGTAAGTAACACTTTTCAAGTACTTACTCGATAAATACAGATTTCACCACCCCTCGAGCCAATAAAAAAAAATTAGCACTGAGTCTTATTTTTTGAATTTTAATTTGTGAAAGAGGGTCAAAATTTTAAGAAGATTTCGCGTTTCGAATTTCCTTTGGTACTAAAATTTTATAGTACCAGTGTCCTTTTACGAAAAAATGATATTGCGATGAAAATACTTCGAGATTTTATTTAATTTCATCGGATTATAGAAAAATTCTTGAAAATTCTAAAAAAAATTTACAATAAAGTCATGGAATCTCGCATTCAAAATTACATCAAGAACATTGACGAATTTCTAGTTAAACAGAAATAATAAATTTACACAAACAGATCTGAAATTAATACATTTCAATGGTATATTCATATATAGTTACCCTATATATGAATATACCATATAAACCTTCAGTTATGCTTCGTTTGTTGAATTAATAATTATTCATCTATATCAATAGTTTGCCAGACAATAAATAATATAATTATGTCTGGACCTTAAATAATTTTACACACGATATAGTTTCAAGACATGTTAAAATTAAAGATTGAGTTTACATTTTTACAGTAGAATTTATATTTGTCAATATTTTGATCGCAATACTATTTTTTATGAATAGCACGTTTATTCTCCTAGGTCCAGATGGGGTGCTTCAATAATCCTTATTTTTAAGATTCAGTTATAAATTTCGTTTGATTTTCAGTAGATTTAATTACAAAACCAAAAATCAGCGTGCAATAAGAATTTTCGAAAGTTTGTGATCAAACGCTTATTATTTAACTTGCAAATTTATAGCTTTTTAAAATTCTCCATTTATTCCAAGCTATATAACCTTTTTTTAACAGTACCGCTCAAAAGAATCAGAACGTCCAGGTTTTAAATAATTGTTACTGAAAAGCAACGTTTAATAAAATAAAATACCAATTCCAATACAAAAATTTAACCTTTTTTGGAATATCCTGTTGGCTTTACTCAATAGAGAATTTTTACCTTTTCAGCGTACTGTATTGGACAAACTTTTACTTCATTTTATTGCAAAATATTATAGAGAGCAAATATTTAAAAATCTGACTATACTTTTGAGCGACACTAAAAAAATGAGCATTGAATCAAGAAAACGTCTCAGATCAAGTTTCCTTTATTACTAATTTTGAAAATTCAAACTGCACACTTATTTTGAGCAGTGCTTTATTCAAAGAAGTTAGTCCGGATTGGCCTATTATTCCGATTTATATTGATATTAATATTGATACTATAACAATAAAATTACAGTAAAATACTGTTATAGCAGTATAAATTAATGAATCTTCAATTTAAAAAAAATATTCATATAATATTTGCAAAGCAATGAGTATTTGGTATCTCTAAAATCAATTTGCTACCACCAAAATAATTGGAATGTACCACTCAATATAATCTTACAATTAGAAGTAAGAAACAAATGAGAGTACCATTTGTAGTACGAAAATGTCAATCCGGGTTAAGATCTAGTCTTATCGATAGACATTTAACGAAAGCCCGTGACTCTTTTGACCTGTTCGCAGATGTTAAAGTCCTGTCGGACGTTAAGTATGACGGTACGAGGTCCAGCCCTGGATCCTCGATGCAGAGGTGGTCATCCAGTGTGGACCTCTTCCGGAAGACAACAATCTTGTAGTTGGATGGACCGACAGGGCCGGCCAGCATCTCCACCCCCGCTTCATCCGCGGGATTCTCGTTATGGTTCAAGGTCACGCAAGGTTGAACTTTGCATAGAGCCGGGTCAGTCCTTGGGTCTCATGATCAGAGGTGGTCTGGAGTACGGTTTGGGTATTTATGTCACCGGGGTCGACAAAGACAGTGTTGCTGATCGTTCTGGGCTTTTGGTGAGTTAACATGCAAATTGTAAGCAATGGTTCTATTTACTTTACAATTTGTCACCCATGAAGGAATTAGGACACTTATCAGCACATCAGTGTCTTATCAGTGCAAAGGGTCTCCTCTATACGACTCATCGATTTCTCGTGGACTGTTATAGATAGGACTGTTTATTTCAAGTTCTTTACAAATGATGCCAGTGTTTTGAGTATGCTCCTTTTAAAAATTATGTTGGCTTTGGTAGTGTACAAGAATCTTCCTATTCCGTTTCTATTTCTCTTGCTTTAGATAAACAACTGTACATTTTGATGAAATACTACAAGATTTTCGATTTATGATGAAAACGAAGAAGTATTGTGAAAAATATTGTGGGAAGTTGTTGAAAATGAATTTATCTTGTGTCTTTAGGTTGGTGACCAGATACTTGAAGTTAACGGACAAAGCTTCGAAGAAGCAACTCACGATGAAGCCGTCCAGATCTTAAAAACGAATAAGAGGATGTCCCTTCTGATTCGTGACGTTGGCAAAGTGCCCCATTCTTGTACGACGAGTACGCCTATAGTCGTCCCTGTATCTAGGTATCAAGATCACGATTCAATGATTCTAGAGAGTCCTACAAATCACCGACCTCCAAGTCCTGCGTAAGGAAATTTATTTTTATTTTGGACACTCCAATCAAGTGAAATAGATAATAAACCAAAATAAAGATAGAGGAAGTGATAAATCTTTCCTCGTTGGAAAATAAATTCACAAAGGAGATTCTTGAAGAATATATCAAGAGAAATAAGAAAAATGGAAATTGTTTGACTGATTTCAGGAATAGCACTAACGAATGGAGGCATCGAGGAATCCACTCTGTGTCAGCAGCTACTGCAGCAATGGTGGAGGAGAAAGCAAGGGTAGTTCTTGCGAGGAGTGAGAGAGCAGCTCTCTCACAACTTCTCGCTGATTATAGGACACGAAGGATAACAGTTGAGGAACTTGTGGCGAGCTTGGCGGATCTTCTAAATACCCATGAAAAGCTCACTCTACTTACAGAGCTCAGAGAGCTCGTTGACAGCAAAGATAGGGCAGTCTTTGACGACTTAGTTTACAGGCCACGTGTCACAATGACGAGAGTAAGTCAATTCTTGATTCTTTACTAATTTGTGCATAATTAATCCCATTTATAATTAGAGCTTTTGAGCTGGCTCATAAAAGCTTTAAATATTGATGAAACACTCTTTAGATGTCCAATTTCAACTCTTCAGCTGGAAAGCTAGTTCGAATTATCAGACTGTTGAGCTTATTTGAGTTTTTAAGTTAAGCTGAGTTTGTGATGCCTCGAAAGCTCAAAACTTCGCTTCCCTCGAACTCAGTGAAACTCAGCTTAATTCGACCTAATTCGACCTAATTCTACCTGAATGAAATTTTGCACACTAGTGATGATATTTCTGCATTAAAAGAAATCTTTATTTTTTCAGAGAAAAGGTGATCGAGCTCACTCGGATTTGGTGGTGACGCCATCCCTTCACGACCTTCCGGTAAGTCTTTTATTAAAATTGATCACAATCTATCCTCGTATGTACTCACGTTTTATTATATAAATATTGTACTATATTGTAATAACTATTTCTTTCTCTGCATACTTTCTACTAGATGCCTATTGTGTCTTTCTCGGTCGTTCTATTTGTCTATCTATCTATTTCACGCTCTATTTTTACATTTATTGCACAATAAAGTCTCAATCTTAAAACACCAATACTTAAAAGAAAATTACTTTTCATTAATCAAATCAAATTAACTACATGATATATGATTTAAAAATTCCCTCACTGCTAGGAAATCACTGAAAATAGCAGTACGAGATTTTTAAAAAAAATAGTAGCAATCATCTCTAGAAAAGCAAAGAGGAACTTCTTTATTAGAAAGTTTATTTTTCTCTTTAATCATCCTCTTTTCATATGTTGTCTTTTCTTGAAAAGGAAACCAGTGTATTTTTTAAACTACCCATCTGCTGGCACTGCGATAAGTGTTCACGTGTATTGTCAATTTATGGTTAGATAGCTAAAGCTTCCACGTAGAGAATCGCTTTTGAAGTTGAGAGAAGCACAGATGCGAGTGGAAACGGAACTTTACTCGGAAAGGAAAGGAGTGAACGTGTAGGAGGTGGGAAATGGTGAAGAGGCAAATTTTGGTGTAACGAGATACTCGTTGTCAAATGGAGAGGTGCGAGGAAGGAAGTTGAGAGACGACTTTGACAAGGAGAGCCATTATTTAGTAAAAACAGATTGATAGTTTTGTCGATATATGTATAGCATTGCTTGTGCCCTGCATAGGACTTTACTGTTCCAAAAGCATGCTCAAATTGCTAAATCACAACAAACACCTTGTAATCCAGTTACACACGCACTTTCACTTTTTTTAACATTAAAAAAATTCGAGAAAAATCTACGAAAGTATAATGCACTTGGGAATCACTAGTGTCGGTTCAGAGCCTTTTTTGATCAGCTCTACTATACATTTTTAAATGTAAAGGGAGATGCAAGAATGATGGGGAAATTTGGGAATGCTTTGCTTTTAAAAATAAGACACGCGCAGAGATTTTAATTTAGAGCCCAGGAGCAGGACCTTTAATGTCCTTTTTCCTTTAGAATTGGAGATGCGATTTATGAAGACCCGTCTGTAAATACTTCTCTTTTTATGCTCAAATATCTTCCAAAGGGCCATCAAAATTTAGAATTATGGAGAAGGATCCAATGTGGGAGCTGTGTGTAAATAAGACTCCTTTATGCAGTTCTTAACGACCACTATTTTGCGAAATAAAATTGAATTACCGTACATTTGGTTCTTTTACGATTTTAGTCAATCTCGTGTATAAAATTTGTTGCTGATAGATTCGGTACTAAGAAGTTCAAGTATTTTTCAACCAGTAACGGAAGAAACCATTAAAACAATAAATATTTTCGAAAACAGCTGAGAAATTTATTTCCTTAATGCAAAAATCATCTTGGTAATTTACTTTGATCATTATGAAAACTAACGACCGGACATAAACCAGCACACACTGCTTCACCCAGATGGGGCAGATTCCTTCAATCATGTAACCAGTAGGTGTCCAATAAACGTAAACGCCGCGCCGGTGAGGTACGTAATAAACTAGAAATAAAAAAAATCAATTCGAAGGATTAAAAAAGTATGGTACGAAGTGAAATTAGATTCTCTGGACGTTTAGTGATCAAGACGTTGCAAAGGTGTCCTTATCGAGGTGCATGTTTAATACACGATTTATATGTAAAGTAAATTACTCTTAAGCCTGAGTAAGGCTGTAAACTCACTTATAAAGTCTCTGACCGATAAGTTAACTCTTCCAGTTTACATCAGATCTCAGTACAAACAAGTATGCTAATTTTTTATTTACATTCTCGAAAAGCTTTTTGCATTGGAAATTAGGAATTATGCAGTCATTGTAGCTTGCGATTCAATGAAATTCAGACTGCAATTTGAAGGGAATTTATATTAATAAATGTCTTGTTTTGAAAATCTCTTGGAAATGCTATTAACATTTTTACAATTTCTCTAGTTTCTTTTTTCTTTCAGACCTTTTCTATAGTTCTACTCTCTACTGATGTAATTGTACCCCGAAAGGAACATTTTATGTTTATATAGAATATTCAAGTGTTTCAAGTATCAAATAACACGGTGAACATGTTGAATTCCAATAAAAGTAGCGAGCATAAAAGGAGAATTTTTTAATGATTACAAGTCATGAAAGAAACATTAAACGTTGTAATAGGAATTTTATACACTGGAATCCACATTCAGTACACTCTTAACTTTCATCACGTGATGCTGCATGTGAATTCCAAATGCAATACCCCTTTGCACCAACCCTCCAATCGTGTAGAACTTTTATAATTTCCTATTATAAGCTTGGTACGCTCGCTTTCTCAGGCCTTTCAAGAATTCACTCGCCTCATATCACGGTGTATGTTCTTGCGCAGTAATTCCACCAAGCACGAAAGCTAAAGAGGAGCAAGAAAAAAACACAAGGCGTCGATATACAACATTTATACCCCATTCGACATATAGCGACTACTGTCTTATCTTTTCTTTCCACCACACCGCCGAAGAGAATAATCGCGTTTCGTACGAGTTCGCCTGAGCTTTGCTGAATTTTTTCTTTGGTTCTATCTCTTGTGACAACGACCGAGTGTGCATTCGACATGATAAAACTTTTAGTATATATTTGCTTGGCTTGACTAAGTCGAAGGTTTTTCGAGAAGATCTTGTATTTCCACGGAAGGTAGGAATTTTGCTACTTGAATAATGGATACTCTCAATTTTCCTTTATGTTCTTCTTTATATTTAAATAGTTTGATATTTTGACATCAAATAAAAGTTTACTACGAGTAAATAAATGAGATATATAATTACTACACAAAAAAAAAAAAAAAAGAAAAAAAGAAAAAACATTGTAAATTGTGATTCTTCAAAACAGCATCCGTCAAAATTCAATTTCCAATATCAGGGTGTCTAGTGATCAGACAATTTCAAGTTCTCGGATTTTTCCCCGGTCAAATAAAATTTACGGGTTTTTTCCCGGTTTCCCGTTCCGCTAGAAACTCTGAATATCCAGAAATATTAATCCAATTAAAAATAACAATACACATTCAAGTTTCTTTCATACAGAATTATTTTTAATTTAAATATGAAATGGAAAATTTTTATTCTCAATGCAAAATTGATTCTAGTTTAAAATAAAATCAATACAAAAGGTCATTTGAACGTTCAGAACTTTTCAGTTCATTCAATTGTTTACTTTGAAAATGAAGGACTAAAAATTATTAAAAATTCTTTGAAAAAATACAATCTAATCCTGTTTTGATTATTCTTATATTAATTAACATTATTCCAATAAGAATACACTGCGAAATGCACTGATATTTTCTTTAAACTCCATCTTTAGACAAATAATTAAGATTTTTGCGACTTTTATTATAAAATCCAGTATGAAAAAATTATGAAATGATATTCAGGGTTAAAGAAAATTTAGGATACGTATGCGCACTCGATCGGACTTGACCATATCTGAACTCTCATGACTCTCATAAGCAGACCGCGTTACCTGTCACGTGCTGCGCTTTGTCACGGACGGCCTAGTTTCTTAAGGTGTCACCATAAGCCGTGACCTTTACTCATTAGTTGCCTTGGAGCCCAGCTGGCAGAAGCTAGAGCGAATCAAATTGCATATGCTTATAGATATATAGACAGAATACACAAAAAAATCAAAAATCAAATGAAAAAGTCTCCAGCGAATGATGAACAAAGCTCGGGCAAGCTCGATTATTGGTAAGGGGTGTCCCTTCGGCCTGACCGGATCTTGATGATTTCCCGCAGAGGGGTGCATCCGGCGCTTGTTGCCGGCCAGGACGACTAGTGGACGTCGAGGGAGATCCCCTGGGAGTCACGGGACCACTTCTACCACGGGAAAACCAGGAATATAGATCGCCGAGCGAGGACAGCGGTCTCGGGGCTGATATGCCCAGGACCAGGTCGAAATTATTTTTTTTTTTAATAGTCCTACCAGTTCCAAACATTCTTGGGTATTTTCTTTGTCTATCATTTTGGTCGAGAGCCTTTGTTTTCTGCAAAAATACGACGCTTTCGTGAACCATTTTCTAATACTCGAGAGTCTTTACACCGACAATATTTAGCCTATTTTTTAAATGTCAGTGTCTCTTCGGTCTTTTTAAATCATTTATAAAAATCATTAATTTCATTCCGATCAAATTAATATAGACTACAGTCAAATAGTTGTTATTTTAAGGGTACGTGATACTTCACCATAAAAGCAATTTAGTTTTGTCAACTTTACGTTTGCAATAATAAATGTTTTTCACTAAACTAGGCCATTTATTTCATATTTGTATGAAACGGAGGTAAGTGACCTAGTTTTAACAAAATAGATTTGTTATTGCGAGAGTAAAGTTGGGGAAACTAAATGTTCTCTTTTGGTAATAACATCATGCCTTTAAACAATATTGGAATGTTTTTAGGTACTCATTATTCTCTCTCATATTTCTCTCGATGCCAAAAAAAAAAATAAATTAACTATCAACGGAATGATTTTATAGATGAATTACGAATAAAAGGTAAGTCTGTCTAAATTTAATTTATGTTAAAGTAATTTTCTGCTGTGCGTTTCCAAGTTTTTTTTTTATAAAAATTAAATTAACAGCCCCTGTTTAAAATCGATTTATTATCACACAGTAACCGTAATTATGTTGCTTTAAAGGATATAAAACACCAATTTTCTCGTGTAATCATGTTTGCAGACCATGCGGAAAAAGCTGTTCGCAATAAAGTAATAAAGCTCAAATGGGTGTTGAAAACTTATCGGCTTTCAAGAGAGGTGCGATTGAAGCTGTAGACAAAGTGGGTGCGGTAAACAGAACTCGACCTTGTGTACTTTGTCTTGCCATAAAAGTTTTGAGCGGACAGTTGATTGCCAGACCTTTACTAACTACTACTACTGAAGTCAGATTTAATTTTATCAATGGATGAAAAAATATCCCTTAAAACTGGAAATTTAAATACAAGACTGTTATTATTATATCTAAGCTTGAGATTAACTTCAAGACGAAGTTTCACAATTATAACTTTGATAAAGGATGTCATAAAGTTTTGATATTTTAATGACCAAGTTTAAGATCGCAAATGAATCTTTATTCTAATCTTCAGTCTAATTTTCATATTATGGCCGTAAAGCTTATTTCTCAGATCTTTTTATCATAAATCTGCAAACAGATAAAGTTTGTAAGGTGATAAGGATCTTAAACCTGTTCACGACTAAATGAATCAGAAAGCATGAATCAGAAACTTTCAATTACTCATTCCCCATTAAATCTCAATTCAGAGATAATTTCTATCCTCGGTCGAGTTTCCACCTATTCTGGCAAACGTAGGCGTGAACGCTGTAATTAATACAAAAAAAAAAAAAAAATCAAAGTTTAATTGCTCTCTGAAAGGGGATAGAATCCCGTAATTGGGAAGATCTTTAAGGACTCTCAAGATCGTGCTCTTCTGAAAATCCTCACATGGGGTCCTTATACAGGATCCTATAATAGTTTCCTTTGAATAATTAAATTGTGAAGAACATTATTTTGCTGTTTTTAAAATTTTAATTTTAAAAGAATACAATAAGTAAAAATACAATCACGAATCACGTAATTCAACGAAAATATTCGACGTGAAAAACATCAAGTAAGAGATCCCAAGAGAGTGTTTACATGCAATTTACATGCTTCTAAATAGGATCCCAGATAGTTTCCTGTATACGGACTCCCATATCGAACTTTCAGGAGGGTGATAATTAGTTTGTCCCTAAATGCTTAAGTTAAACCGACGAACTTCATCTCCACGAAAATGGCGGCTTGTGTTCCTACTTTCATGTTTCGAATAATCGATACTGAACGCGCGCTGAATCTTATTGCGAAAGGACTTTAAGCAAAGTTCTGGTAATTCCGCTAGTGGATCTTAGGATCGTTTGAATATTAACGAAAATTTCTGTCAGTCTCTAAAAAATTAAACGGATCTTATTCCACAAACGTGGGTTTGCTGGGCTTAATGGCTTTTCTATGTAGGAGTCTCTATAGGACATCGATATTTCATTTCCTGAGTCTCCTCTTTACAGGCCCCCTGACGTTGCATCTCGCACGGGTGCATGAGATAAACTGATACAGAGGCACTCCGGGGGCAGGTAAACAGATGCGAGCTCATGTATGCACCTTTTGAATAGCGAAACGTGCACTGCACTGTAAACGAGAGTCAAGAGTAGAGAGCCAAGAGCCTCTGTTTCTCTAACCATGAAAGTGAAAAGATTCAAGGGATACCAATCGGTTGCACGTTTCTCGGGGTATTTTATTGCCATTTTTTAAGGGCGCGAAACAGCGTGCTAGAGAGTCGTATTTCATATCTGCTTATCTTCTTCCCTAGCCGAAGAAGCAATGGCGTAACAAGAAGATTTATGCATCTTTGATTCTTTTAATATGAGAGATAAGAGGACGAAAATACCAGAAATCACTCTTCTCTAACTTTAATAGGACACTCCGTCAAAACACGCACACGAAAGATGTCCTGTCTAGCTTTCATTTTGCTTTGCAAATTTTTGAAGATAAATAGTCCTAATTCAATCTGATCGTAAAATATCCGACGGACGTTAATGAATGATATAAAAGAGATAACCGATTCGCAGAGCTTAATGGACAATGTTTAATTAATTTTATTTATCACAGTTGGATGACAATTTATGTATCTTCAAAAATAGTTTGTCACGATTTCAAAGCAGCAAAATTCAAGTATGTTTTGTCCATACGAGTTTGTCACACAAATTAATTAAACTTAAAATTTGAAGGAATGGTGTATTACCACCTATAGGGGTTGGAATTATTAAAGTCAGACAAAATCGATTGAATATGAAGTTTACACTTAAAAATGTAGGATATAATTTTCCTAAGCATCTCATTTGGGATTTAAGCTATATTTTCAAAATTTTAATACCTGGCTCTAGGCCAGCTTCGAAATTTACGCTTCTGGACAGCTTTTGCTCTAATACGATTACGCCACTGTATAAAACGATGTGAGGAAGATTTACACTAAAAACAGGTGCAGCATACGTTTAAAGACAGATATTTAAATTTTAAATACAAGAAAACTTAATAAATAAACTACAATATGTAATGAAATTGCTTTAGCTTCTACTAAAATTCCATATTACATAAATATAGTTATTACCAATTACTGGTGTATTCAAACTATATAATAATATAGTATTATTATCTAAAAGGTGAAATTCTTGAAAAGTTTTATTATTTGTTTTACGATCCTTTAAAATAAAGTAGCAAGAATCAAACTACTTATTTTAACTACATTATGTCGACTTCTATTCAACTATCACGTTCAATATTTCACAGAATACTATCATTTTAAACATTTAACGTTTCGACAGTGGCTTGTGAAATCTCAATTATCTCTGTTTCACGCTCGAAATGTTTAATGGGTATACACCGAGAGTGCTTCAGTTGTTTAAGGTACTTGTTAATTTTAACATAAAATTTCAGTCATGATAAACGTAAACGCAACCTACTTTTTTTTCCAAGCCCAAGCAAAAATTACTCAGAGTAAATAACTTATGAAAAGTTTCCTACTATTAAAAAATAATAATAATTATTCAGGTGTAAACAGCCTTATAGTTACTCAATTCAATAGTCCACAGATTATCTTGAAAATAAATTACATCAACGGGAAGAATACACTAGGAATCTCTATGTTAGAAAAATTACTAATATCGATAGCAAGTAGGGGCAAAATCCCAAAATTGAGACTATTTAAATAGTAAAATTTATTATTTTCTGAATTAAAATGTCTCAATTTTGGGATTTTGCCCCTACTTGCTATCGAGTTTGTAATTTTTCTAACACAGAGTTTCTCAGTGTATAAATTTGCATCTTTTAAATATTCAGTTTTCCGTGTATTTAACATCTTAATAACTTTTTTATTAACAGAATTTTTTAAATGTCCGCATGGATGATCGATAGACTCGTTAACAAGAAAATGTAAATTACTTCAGTTGAATTAAACGAATGGTAGGTGGGATATGCAACTACGTGCAAAAATGGCGCCATCCTGAATTGGGCCAAAGTAAATTATCGTGGGATCGATCCACCGGAAGTTTCGGTGAATTTGAGTAGCAATGAAGTCAGAGAAACGGAAGGAGGACTCAACAAATACGATGTAAAGGGATTCTGTGGTTCAGGCTTCTGTATATTCAGTACAAATATAGTGCCCTAAAGATATGTCGTTTATGGCTTCTGGAGAGAGTCCAATCTCCTGGCAACGACAGATGGCAATCAGAAAGCTTGAAAAGGATCCTAATTTACTTCCGATTAACCTCTCAAAAGTTCAGCTTACAAAATATTCTTCTCAACTATCCAAAGCATGTTTTATCGAAGCATTTTTCGACCAATTCAAATATTCAGCTGACTGACTTCTCCGTATTTCAAATATGTTCTATTGTGCACGTATCTCAAGAAACCTACATTTTAAAATACATTCTTTCCCCAGAACGTGTATAAATCTAGTTTTAGATTTACTCACTTTCAGATAAAAATCGACTTTGGGTTTTTATGCTTCAATCAATTTTTACAAATAATTTCTCAATTAAAATATTTAATGAAAAACTCGAGGAATATCTTTACTGAGAGATCTTGCCCATAAATATTTCCAATTACGATATAAATTAAAGGTGAATGACTCTCTAGTATAATGAAAGTGCGTGTGGAATATTCGGAACTTATAATTATTGGCTATCTGATTAAATTAAAAACTGGTTTTATGGAACTTTGGGCATTACAGAGTGGGCTGCAGGAGGGGTCAGCAGCACCAGGTCGCCACCTCCGACCTCGCCCTCTCCAACGATGACGAGTGTGACAATCAGGTATAGAGAAACGCGATACCGACTCTGAAATCGAGACTAGCCTTTATACTTTTTGCCTTTTTACATTATATTTAATCAAAAACAAGAGAAAAAAGTGGCGTCGATACAGTGCAATTTTTGTCTAAAAACATCTGCGCTTTCGTAAGACCACCATTTTTATTTTGTTTAGGATTACGACGATGAGATCGAAAATGATCGAGGTCGCCGGCATAGTTCCCCCGGAGGTGCTCGTGGAAATCCTCGGGATTACCATCATCACCTTCATGCCGAAAATTTGGTAAGTCGATCCTTGCACTTTATCTTCTTTATCTTTCTTTCTTTCTAATTAAACTTTTTCTGACGATTTTCCAGCTTCGAAAGAACGAGTTCATTTAGCTTATGAAATTTTACCATAAATACTATCCAGAATTCCAATAAAGTAATTTGAGAAATGGATTCAGCGCTAGATTTCTTTTACAAAAAGGAACTTTTAAAAGGTTTCCTATGTTCGCTCTTTGAAGAAGTCAATGATCGTCTCGTTCTTTTGAAGCAAAGTAACCATAGAAAAGTTTTCAATAGAACTAGGAAACGTTATTTCATGTTTGAAAAATGAAGAGAATTAGGCAATAGGTATTATTAGTTACGCGTCGGCGTTTGAAGGTAGCCCATTTAGAGCAGTGGCAGTTACATTTATTTATCTTACGGTGTCATAGTCTTTAGCCCAGAGATGCCACCTCTAAACTAATTTTTCAACGAACTACTTGTTATTCATGTCATCACAAGAAAGCCTAACTTTTGTTACACTTTAATTTAATGAATGATCTCTTTTGAAGACACTGGGCAATTTCAATTTCGAAGCATTTTTAGTTAAAGTATTTGTATCGAGACCATTAAAAATTAAATAATTTAAATAAAATATCAAATTTAATATCTAGAATGAAATCTTAAATATTTTGAAAAAAAAAAATAGAAAAAATGTTTAAAAAAGGTGGCAGCTCTGGATTAGCCGAATGTAGAAATGGCTATAGTCATAATTATGTGGGTAGCAGCAGAAAAGTCTAGAGTTTAGAGAATATCGAAGAGTTCACGGTCGCCTATACAACCTTTTTAACCTTTTTTTTTTTTTTTTATCTGGAGGGGGGGGGGGAGTATCGCTCATGTATTACAACCTACAGTGTACGGTACCGTGTGGTACCGGGTAAAGATCAAGAGTAACGATTCACGGACAGCCGTGTTACACGTTTTAGTGTGCGAACAATAATGACGAAAGTATTGGCTTGCCGAGCAGAAGCTATGAAATCATCGAGAGTTCAGAAACGTTTCGTGTTAGCCGTCAATATTTCTCGACTCTCGTGAGAAATTTTACATACTGTGAGATTTTTTTTAACGAAAAATCACTAGGTGTAACGCAGCTTCTCACCAACTTCAGTAGACCTGTGCGAAATTGACTTAGACTCAGAACTCAGAAACACTTTCGCGGAATATTTTTCTTGAAATTTCAGCAAACTTCCGTAAGATTTATGAGAAAAGTTGGAAAAAAGTTAAGGATGTTTTAAAAAAGTCCTGAGAATAATAAGCTTATTTTAAGTACTTTGTTTTATCTAAAAATAGAGTTCGAGTTAAAATACCTCTACATTGAAACGAATTCATCAAATGTCAAAAAAATGACAGTTTACAAGTCGAAAATTGAAATTTCAGTTATTGTTTTAGAAAATAATCAAATTTTACTGGGCGAGGGATGAAACCATATATGGTTCATTAAATTTGATTCCTATCAGTTTTCATGGAAACTAATCGTTCATTATTCAGCGATAATTGGAATATAAAATGATTATACAATGCCTAGAGCAATTCTCGATGTAACGAGGCAAATTGAAATCAAACTTTACAAGGATCATTTGATATAACCCGCTTATGTATATAACATTTTGATTACACTTTGATACTGGTATCGAAAATTGTCTTTGACGAGGAATTGTAGACGTAAGTCGAAGATGAAAAGACGCCAATTCATTGTGCTGATCTATCTTCAACCCAATCTGTGATTCCTCTATCATTTATTTGCCTCTGACGTGCTTCGTTTATCTTATCCATTTCTACTTTGTTCTTGATCGAGAGAAATTGCTCTTTCGAGAAAAATATTTTAAAAGAGAGCCTCCAAGATGTGGAATAATTCAACTTCTCTTTTCGCGAGGAAATAGATTCATACCTTTCAATTTGAGAAAGTGGAAATCGTTAGATTGAAAATCGATTCCATAGTCACGGTAATTTAAACCAAAAGTCCTTCAATTAAGCATGATTTAGGTATATTTAAACCTGCTTAACCATTTATACAATACAAATAAGTGAATTACACGATAAGTGAGCCGAAGCACACAAACACATGCAAGGTCGGATTAACAAATTTATTCTATTTAGAAAACTACTTTCAGCATCACTGAATTCAGATTCGCTTTATCGCACAAAATTCACATGAATTTAACTGGCGTAAATAAATTCATTTACGCCAGAATAAACATTTATACTCTGGGTAAATGGGAAAAGTTTAATTGATTAGAAGAAAATGACAAACATGAATTGGTCATGTTTATCAAGGTTTGGTGGAAATTGAATATTTGAAAATCAGTTGTATCTCTTTTATTAAATCCTAAAGCTTTTTAAGCATTTTTGCTTTGATGATAACATTGTGGAGATGCTTACATAAATAAATGAAGGTTTTCTTATTTTAGGGATTACGTTATTTAAATGAATATTTACAAGGGGAATGGGGCTGAGCGAATCCATGATTACATATTTATATTAAGGAAATTTTATGCATTCATATCTCCAATTTTGCAAATCGTTTATTTATCATTCTGTTAAGACTTACTTGTCTGAGACAGGTAAAGATTTAATTAAAGGATTAGGTATCATGGATTCGCCTTGAATTATACATATATGGTGTCTTGATAAAGTGAGAGAACAATGAATGAAGAGAAAAGAAACGACGCGTGGATACTTCCAGCGGGACTAATGGATCTCGATGGTCTTGTTCTTTTTCTTTGTTTCTGCTCGATGTGTGCTCCACTTGGTGATTTATGGGCCATTGCGATTAAGGATCCAAGCACGGGTTTCACGCTGTCTCTGAATGGAGAATCTTGACGACTTTGTTACACACCTACGGAGTGTCCTCGGTTGTCGAGATGTGCGAAGGTACGCAAAGTAAAATAAAAAGACGATCCAGTGCTCTTCCTCTTGAATCAGAGCTTATCTTGGATCGCCTGGCGAAGCTCCTCGGTCGCTTTGGTCACATCCTGTACCTGCCTTACGTGAACCTCGGACCTGATGTGCTGCACCGTAGAATTAGATCGTCTAACAGTATTTCCGCTACCAAATTTCGGTCGCGGGATGCGTACCCGCTGAACCTCACTGAGCCAAGTTTCCATTGTTAGGTGTTATCTGAAACTGAAAAAAAATCAAAAGTTAATTAAATGCTTGAAAATAAATGGAGAAATTTATTTTGAAAGCATCGTCAGGAGAAATGTGTTCATTCTTTAAAAATCAGATATGCTGGAAATGTACTGACATATTAAATGTTTCACAATAAATATTTGATAGTTTCTTATTCGACTACAGTATTTTTTTTTACATAAAAAAAATTTACAACCCTTTTAGTAGGTAATAGCTTTTATGGTAGAAACACTAAAGTTCGAAAGACGCCCATAAAAAGTAATTTAAAGTTCTGTAAGATGCTTTTTCGTTTTCGGAAGCTTGGGATATAACTTTCCTTTAAATTTTTATGTCAATTCACTCCCCTAAGAGCATATATTGGAAATGCACCTTACAATCCTACGAAATTCCCTCAGGAATAGGATTGCAGTAGTAAATAACCTTATCCTTTCCAGAATTACATACTCCAACCCTAAAGCAAAATATCCAGGCAATAATTTTGAAGGAAATTTAGAGTTTTGTACTTTGAAATGCTTTTAGGTTTTTATAGCTATTCAATGTAAATTGAATTCACGTTTTGTAAAAATACGACTAAGTTTATTAGTGAAGTAAAATTCTCAGCTAAATTTTCCAATGAAATATGCAATCAAATGTCACTTATAGGAGTATAAAGTCTGATAATACCGGGATGTGTTTCTCAGTTTGTAGAAATATGACGTGTTTTATGGCAGCAGTAAAGAGAGAATTATAAAAATAGTTACTACGAAATACGAGAGTACTTTTTATGATTCTGTAGATATATATCCCATTAGAATTTGCTCTACTTTCGATTTATTGTAGTGGAAGAACAAGAATAATAAAAAGAGATAAATTAGTACCAAATAAAAGATCAAAGCATCCACAACTTATGGATATGAATGAAACAACAGATAAGAAATGAAATAGAGAAAGAGAAAGGATACAGGACATGGAATAATGAAATAAAAACCTTTTGGAAAATAAAGGAGTAATGTTTTACTGTCAAAAAGGGAGGACAGAGATAAATTATGACAGATGGTTTAAGAGCTTATGATATTCACGCAATTTATAGCTTTTCTTTCATTAAAAGAAGTAACGCGGATTATACTATAGGAGTGTAAAATTCTAGAAAATTTTATTAGAGATTCAAGATTAATGAAGGTTTTAGTAATCATATTAGAAGAACGAGGAGAGTGTTAAAAGGACGATAAGTGAATTAAGGATGATCTTGCGAAGAACCTAATATCTTTCCTCTATTTGAAAGCTTATCAAGTAAATTGCAAAAGGAGAAAATAAAAAATTGATTTTTAAAATCAAAGTAGGTATTCATTCATTTTTTGAGAGTTATAATATTAGTTAAAGTAGAATAACGAAAAGCTTTATTTTTTACACGGAGTATTCTAACGAACATGTCCCTTTGAACTTTTTGCAAATTACAAGTGTCAAGCCGAAACGAGTGGAGAATAAAAAATGTTAGATTAGAAATTCAGGGCCAAGTGAGGCTCTGAATGATTAATTTAAATATAGAATATGTGGAAAGGAGGGGCAGGTGATGAATTTAGCAACTCGTGGAATATATTAGTTAGATCTTAAAAAGGATTTTAAGAAAATACTATGAATTTTCTAAAACGTTAAAAGTATCACATCCAAAGTTTTATTTTAATTTAAAAAATCCCATTTAATAGATTGTGGATTGTCTAGATTGCTTTTACAGAATTGATGTTCTTGAAATCTCTTTAAAATAGCTATGCAGAAACTTCATAGGGTGTAAATAAAATAGGGTTTACTGATCGAGTAAAAATCTCAGAAATGTGCGCGTGGTGCGTTCTAATTAAATTAAAAGGGATTGTACGTAGAATCTTGTGGAGAAGTTTATTAAAACCTTACGATACTTTATACTGCTTTATAGGTAACTCCTTTAATTAAGGACTCTTAGTTTTTATCTATATAAGGAAAATAATACCCTTCCCTTTAATATATTGTGAGATCAGCTAAGTAGGTACTCTAATGAAGTTAAAATCCCTCATAGAACCTGGAGAGAGAATTTTTGAACTACTTTCTATGAAACGAAATTAATATAAAATTTATATTAATAATCTGAAGAACAATGAAGAAACACTTTCAAAGAAAATATTCTTCTATTTATTAAAGTGAAGGAACTTCACAGATTAAAGAATTCTCCCAGAGAAAAGTTCTTTTGAATTAATTTTTTTCGCGGAACTAATTACGAAGATGTCACATAAATATTTTAAAGGACTTTTCTATAAGATCTCTTACTTGAATAGCCTTTATCTTCGAGGGATAATATTTTACTCAAGACGTTTCGAATCACGAAAGACGCTATATGACAATGATGGAACATGTCAGAATCTTATGAAGAAACTTTGCAGCGACTCCCTTAGGAAATTATTAAGCAAATTTCTAAGAAAGGATGGCAAACTTTGGAAAAGACTTTTATATTATAACACCCAGAAAAGATATCCTTCTACGTAAGTCGGATAAGGTACCTTATAATGAAGCCAATAATTCTCATGTAATCTTGCAAAATTTGAAACATTTCTATAGATAATGATTAGGAAAGAAACGTAACTTCAACCTTTTTAATGAACTGACAACAAAATATGAATAAATACAAAAAAAAATCGTCACACTTGTCTAAAAAGACAACTTGATTAATATAGCACAGATAATTATTAAAAGAATGAAACCTTAAATTTTATTGCGATTAGAAGTAAACTCCCGGTTTAGATCATCAAACCCATTTAGTACTTATTTATTCCTAAGATGTTCCAAGGATACTCAGACAAAGTTATTCCCGAGGTTATTCCACTTAAGATCGAATAAAGATTCCCAACTCTGATTCCAGACCAAATGTTATATCATTACTAATTCATCATCAATATCCGAGTTCAACCCCCGATTTTGGCAATATTCCACACAACAATAATATTTCAGTATTCAACAGACTCGAAATCCCATTAACGGATGTCAGGACAGCCAAAATACCTAGGGTATATGTTCAATCCATCGTTGGGGTTGAATAAGTGGGTCGGAGACCTGGTGAACGTTAACGACAATGTCACTGGGGCACGAAACTGATGAATACTGTCGGGATCGGGTCGCGTTCTGCATCTTAATCGGAGTCGGTGGTCTGACTGAGACACGTGATCGTGTTCAAGAATACATATATAATTCACATATAATCATATCATACAGGTACGCATCATCACTAGGCCACCTCGCTCGACAGACTGAGACGAACTCTTTTTTATCTCATCATTCTCTCCCTCTTTCTCCCTTGATTCCATTTTTTGTCATTTCCTTCTTGCGATGTTCGTGCAAACCTGCAAAATCAAGGCAGGAAACGGCCAGAAACTACGAGGGGAACCGAAGAAGGAGAGTCTGACATCCCATGATGGTATCCGAGTAAATCCAATTAGAGGCGGTGGCGTCCGTCGATACCGAATCACAGATACCGATTTTACCAGCGCCAAGAAAATGTGCAAAAAAAAACAACAAACTAGTCCCCCTTTCGCTCCTTCCACTGATCCAACTCAGCCGTTTTACGGTCTTGTTTACGTCTGGTTCCTCCGAGGTTAAATCAACAGTAAAAAGGTCGTTTCGCGAGAATCTAGGCGGATTCCAATTAGTACCTGCAGCAGAGCTAATGCAGAATTACCGACTAGGGTTGCATGCCTACTAATCTCTTTCACGATGGGAAACCTGAGGGACGCAAATCAGGGCGGAAAATCAGGGACTGGAAAAAGTTGTGGAAAAGATTTAGAGCTGCTGATGGTAGATATAAGAGAGCTGTGGGTTTTTAAAGGCTTCCTTAAATAATCCTGCTACTTTTAGATAGATATAATTTTATGGACAGTCTTATAGGGGTTTATGTATATACAATATACATATATAAGATTTGTAGATTTAAAGACACTTCATTCAAGGTTTGTTAAGGGTTGTATGGTTCTTGACTTTTGAAGATAGTTTAAAAGATAAGCTTGACAAGGTTTTTTTTAAGGGTGATCAAATTCGCTAAGAAATAATTCAGTTGATAGAACTTATAATATTGTTAAAATTCTCTAGTACGATTAATCACAAAGTTGTATATAAAATTCTGATCAATCTTCAATTTTTTAAGTTGCAAAAGTTTACTTTCAGTCTTGTTTTATTTATTAAAGATGTTGAAACAATTAAACTTGTGATAAAGTAAACGACGTACAATCAAATTTCTTATATCTGACAATTTCACGATATTCCTATAATCCGATAATCTTTCTTTACTGGATAGCGATAAAGAAGAAAATAAAAATTGTTATAGATTGATAAGTTTCTTTCTGGAAACAGTATTTCTGTTGTTTACTTCTGCTCGTCTGCTCGTCTCGTATTTACTTTATCTGATTGCAACTTCCATTTTCCTGAGGTAGATAAAATTCAATTGATTCATTCTCGGAAAAGTTGTTATCAAAAAGTATTGAAATAAAATTTTGCTATCCTGTGGAAGTTTTATTGAGATACTTTTAAAAGTCCACAATCATCTCAACGACTTCTAAGAGTTCAAAGCAGTTCCGTTACACAATTTTTAGCCAAATCGAAGAAATTCGTTCATGACCGGTTGTTCGACATTCAACTTGCGACCGGCTGTAGTTGGTGATAAATGACGATGAAACCGGTTAAAAATATTATTTCTCAGACACTGTACCGTACAACGGACTACAGTTATTCAGTATTCATACTCACCTCGAATAAAGATCATGACTTTTCAACTTTGAAAATGAAAATTATATATGTGCTAGTATGAAATGTTCATTTTCTATCAAAAGTGACACGATCTGAGCTCAGAAATAGAATTAAAACGAGTTTGTTCTACTGTTACAGGTGAAGAAACATTAATTATTTGAAAAAAAGAGACATAACGGAACTTTTGATCTCAAGAAAACCATATTAAAAATTTTCCACAGCCAAGAAACTAATTATTTTAACTAACGAACTGTCTGGAACTTTTATTATTTGATCAATTAATTATCCACACCACTTACTGCCATTATCTTTCAGGTCAATTAAATATTTTTATTTTTACTCTGTAACATACATATCTAAATCCCTGTGAAAGCTGGAATAGAAATTAAATTACAAAAATTACGTAATTAACTTCGTGATTCTAAAAATGTCCTACATAGCTTTACTTTTAAAGTAACTTTTACAAGAGAGATTACGTCTCTTTGTTTCAAAAGGCATTTCTCTTCTCTTCAATTAGTATTTTGTCGCTACGGATAATTTAATAATTGTACCACTGGGATTACGAAACAACTATTACAAAGTGGATTCTTGTTACAGCTATTTAATCTGGGATAAATAAACTGACCACTTAAAGTATTTACGAACGTTCTTTGCAATTGGGTATTGACATCATAAATTTTTCTTTCAAATTATAAATCTAATTTTATAAATTGATCTCGATAAAATTCCGATCCAATGAAATTAAAGTCTAGTTAAATTATATTTTAAATTTGCACCTACATACCTCGCCTATCATGAATAATTTTACAATAAATTTTAACATACAAATCAATTCTCTGTTACATATATCCCGAGCGTCACGTCGTGCTCTAGAATAGATAGTCTTTATCTCCTTATTTTTTTCTACTTTTTTTTTAAATCGCCAACGCCATAAAAAAATTTAAATAGCCATGTCGCTCTGATTATGAAACCACGAATGGCCTGTGAAAAGTCGCCTGTTTACTATTTAGCGAGTGATCATTAGATCCCGTGGGTCGTTATTCCTTGTTGCACGTGCACAAGCTACATACATGCTCACATAGTCGTTTATAATCGCTCATAAATTTTCCGAGGATGCAGTTGCTGCCGGGAGTCACTTTTCATCCCCTTCTCCCTCAGACAGTTTTTTTTAAATAAAGAGAGAAAGAGATTAGATAAATCGCGGGGATTAGAATTTTTCGTCAGTGAGGCGATTTATGTAAGAATATCTCATTTCTGCCTGACGCGATTTTATTTTCTTTCCTTTATCCAAGTTTCCTTTTCCTCTACCTCTGTCGATTGTTACTTTATTCTGTTCCTCGATATCCACCAGTGCGTGTATACCCGCACAAACTCGTTGCATTATGCAATTCTACGTCACTACAGTGACCCGTCGAGAAACCCGGCTTCTTCGCCTCTTTCTCTTCCTCACTAGACGTTAATACAGAAACATTGGTGAAGAAAATTAAGATTTACCGTTATACAGAGAAAGATTTTTTAGAAGGACGTTTTTCATGTAAATTGATGACTTTACTCTGAGTGAATTTTGTATTTCATTAGAAAAACTGTTATAAAGGTCAATCACGATTTACTCAGGGGTTGAAAACTCGAATTTTGAATGTACGCCTAAGAGATTTCAATAGAATCAATATTTAATCGTTTAAGCCTCAAGGGAATGTAATAATTACTATATAAGAACAAATAATCGTTTTTTTGCTTAGTTTTTAAGAAAAGTATTTATCATTGCAAAAGAGACGAAACTCAATTGCTCTTATGGTAATTACCCCATTATTTAGCTATTAGACAAAAAAAAACCACTTTGTAGATTATATAGCATTGAAAGATGACTCAAGTAGAAATAAAGTCTGAAAGAATGACCGTGAATTGCATTTTGATATAGAAGAGATGCTAAATTACGCTTTTTGCTACGTCAATCATAACGTTTGCGAATTCCCTGACATGGAAGATCCTGCTGTGTGTATATTCTGTGTACTTAGCCCCATCATACCTGCCTCGCAATATTACTCAGCTTACTCAGCGAGGTACTACATTTGCACTGTTTATCCCCCAGAGTACTCTAAATACATCATGCTGATGCATTAATTGAAATAAAATTTCGAGTAATAAAAATTCCATTTCGTTCACTAAACAGAATACAATTCTTTTGAATGTCAATAGCTTGGCAAAATATTTATTAGGTGTTTTTACACTGAAAAAAATAGAATTGAATCAAGAGTCCCGAAATCTTAATTAAAAGTTAGACAAAGATGATTAAGAAACAAAAGTTTAACGTGCAAAAATAAATTAATTATAAGATACACTTTGTGTATTTCTTAATCAGCCTTGTTTACTTTTTTAAGTGTTCGTCTATTGTTTTCATGAATCAATACTTGTCCCGGGTTCCATAAACTCTTCCGTAAATAAGTCTTGCATCGTTTATTCGCCAGGACGAGTCTGTCGTAATCACTAATTAAAGTTCGCGCTTCGGCGACGCTTTCTTTCTCACGCGAGACTGCAGCGACAGCTGCTACTCTGATTGAGTTTCGGAAGTTGCCAAACATTACGAAATTTCTTATGAATACAGACTAAAACGTTTTTGCTGACCCAATTAGGAATTAACCAATTTCCAGTTGATATAATTACTAAACTGAATCAACGAGAGATAAAAACCAATGTTATCAAAAATAGATCACTTCAAATCGACTCCAAGAGGTTTTAATCAAATATACTGTCAATGAGATATCGAATTGTTACTACCATCAAATTGAAATGCCAAAAAAAATGGAAAGTGTCAAATATCTTTCAATAACATTGAATGCATTTATCCATTTTTTTTTATTAATTCCGCATTCATTTTATTTTAATTGAGAACTGCTGCAAGCTTTAGACTAGTGGAGACCAATCTCGGAATCAATTTGAAATTAATTCTCTTTAACTCTCTCTTTTCATAACAAACAGTTAGAAAAAATATCTATTGCGCTGTACTCACTCGTGGTTCACGTTGAGCACTTCCTGGCACCTATGATTCGAAGAAGGAGATTTCATGCGCCGGATAAAGTCGCGGATGGGAATCGAGGTCGAAGTAGAAATCGAAGTAGAGGTCGAAGTTGAAGATATCGAGGAAGGTGTCAGGCTAAGGAAGCCAAGGAGCACGATTTAAATTATGGTCTTATGCAGACGAAGGAACTGACTCGACTGATTCAAGAACCGAGCATGAAGTAGCGGAGCCAGCCAGGTTTACGTTTACCTGATCGGGAGTGAGTAAAAGAGAAAGAGGACAAGATGAATGGAGAGAGACAAGAAAAGGCAGGCCAGGTAACACTGGGAAGGGAGGCCAATGATTCTACACCGTTGCCAAGTTGTCGACTTCACCAATACAGGCCTATACATGATTTGTCTCCAATTTCATCAATTTTTACTTTTTTTACATCCTAGATCCTCAGACCATCATTTTCCGCAAAAACTATTTTAAGCGATTCTCTCAGATCCTTAAAATCATCGTGATCATCAGCACATTGTACAAAAAACGGCATATGTTAATTGCTCTACACAAATTTGAAAAATCTAGATCATTGTTTAGCCCTCAGTAAAAATGACTTGTAAAAATAGCAATCCGTGAATAGTTTAATGACAGGAAATTGTCCAACATTATTTTAAAACAGAACAAATGTGTATTAAAAGACTGAAAAAGTTGGAAACAATCTTTACTGTCACGCGAAGAAACAGAGCAAAAGACGAAAAAGAGTAACCTACATACTTAAAAGGTCGGAACTAAATAGAATAAAATGACATGAAATTGCAGATGCTGAATAAACGACTGGGAGAATCGGATTTCTAATATCTTTTAATTAGTTGATTCTACGACAGAAATGAATGTTTTTCTTGTCTTTTTCAAAGGAACCACACCCATGAAACACATGAGTGATATTCTATATCTGTATAAAATATATGTTGTTCGCGGTCAAGGTTTTCTTTCACAATGTAGCGGAAGAGACCCGTCTGCCTGTCTACTGAGGAAAAATACGCCCCAGTTCGATTACCCGCTCACCCATTTGTCTGCTCTCGGTATCCTAATCGGCTCCACGTGAGACACAAACACACAGTGACTCAGAAAGGAGAGCTGTTCAACGAGTTTAAACGCCCTGGGGAAGAAGACGACTTCAGTCTTCAGTCTCTCAATGGGGTCCCTTGATTACAGAACACTTAATGCAGGTCATCATATTCTTTTTGTCAATTTACTTGATGCAACTACATGACTTTAGTCTCAAGAAACATATATAAATGCTCTGAAACCTCTTTCGCAGAAATCGTTAAGTACCACGCATTTTACGTCCTTACAAGAAAAATCTCAAGCATCTTCAAATTACGTTCGAGGAATACAGTAAAGTTCTTCTAATTCTTTAAATTATTGTGTCTTCGTTGACGTAAAAATACACGATTAACAAAACGAATCCTGAGCCTTTTCATAGAGAATAACTTCAATTATTAATTGATTCAAATGGAAACATGAATCCTTTTTGGAATCATGTTGAGCGGAATTTATGTATTTGAAATTAACACTCTATTTACATTAGATTTACACACCTCGATTAATTACCGATTGGCAGTATCTCCAAAGAGACTCGTAAAGTTCCTGATAAAACTTAATATATACTTCTTCCGCGATAACGGGATCGACACGAAGCATGAACTTTGATACTTAATATATATTGTATATAAACACACTTTTCTTTCAGTGTGTGCTAATTATTATTGCAGTTTCGCAAAGGCAAAAGACGATGTTAATGCATTCAGACCTTGAAAGTGCTTCCGTATTTATTTCACAGACACGGATTGCTATTGCTCCGAGCTGTTTTCCTGAATAATTTTGCAACTAAATTACATTACGAAATCCTTTGATTCATTTTCAAAGTTAGATTTTTTAATGATGAAACTGCAATATCAAATTTCGTTTGATATTTTCAGTTAGTAACGAGATCACTATTGAAAGAAATGAACATGTGAAAAATAAAAAAAAACATATTTACAGTAATTGTCTATTAATTTGAGAAAGTGAGAAAGTGAATGTCTGAGATTTATTTTAATCATGGGAGAACATCTTCGAATAAAATTAATTAGACACTTCTGACTGGAAAAATTGCTCAAAGTATAAATTTCTGCAACGAAAGTTTTTTTTTTTCAAATTAGCATTTATTCGCAGAATTTCTCTCTTCCTCGTAAATTATCCTGCATAATTTTTCGATTTTTAAATTGATCGAAAAAAATCACACCTATTTTAGGAAAAATACAGTAACTAGTACAAAATAGAGATGGAGGGCATTAGCGTCTATCAGAGTGAAGAGATGCTTCAAACCCTGACCTTTTTACAGGCCGGAAGACCACATGGTAGATGTAACATGCAATGTAATATTTATTGGAAATCCAATGCGATAATGATCGTTAATGTATTACATTAAAGCATCATGATTATCGCCTATCTACCCCAGGTCTGGATCGAAACGATCAAACTGAGCTCATTACTCGAAAGACCACGTAGAAATATTATGCTGCACTTGACCAGATCCACCTTTCTCTTTTCAGAATTCTTTATTTTTTTGATTTATCCCACTTTGTCTTATCACTCTAAATGGGTCTTTCCAGTCTTAACACTCAATAAAAACTAATGGGGTTTGTTCTAGCGTCTACACTGTCTGAAGACGTTTTTCTCTAGAAAATTATCATTATAGTTTGCAGTTTGATAAAAGAAACATTGCTTGTAGTTCTTTATTGTCCATCTGTTTTTATAGTTTTGCAATCAAGACTGAAGTTAGAGAAAAAATTCAGACGAGCTTGATAACTACAAGGATGGGTTTTTTCACGTAAATAGTGGAATAAGAGGGGGATAAAAATAGGTATGTACTGTATTAAGTGTAATTTCAACTAAAAAATTAAATTTTTAACGGAATAATTCACTTTTCAATCAAAAATAGTTTAATCCTCATCAGACCTTTATTTCATCACCATAATCAGTCCCTTAGGTGTTAAATTGACACTCTGAGGCAAACTAGATATATTAATTCAAGATTGAAGAACTTTTTTATATGGGGTTTTATTTATTAAGTCTAAATTTAAATAAAAAACAAGGGGACAATTTTTTTGAGAGAGGGGGAATAAGGGAAAGAGTGGAGCCTAATATAAGGAATGTAGCAAATCCTTGATCAAAAGATATATAGAATCGACTGAAATCTGTCCCATTAAACCAGCTTCGAGGTCACAGTCCAGATCAGAAATCGCTCGATGGAAGTGGGCACGCGGTACCATTTACAGTGCGGGTATTTGCAATGGGGGTTGCAGGGGGGCAGATATACCGCGGGTATAGATGTAGAGAATGAAGCATGGTTGATCGTGATCGCTGAAGGCTTCGATTCGGTTCGATAAGTTGAAAGAAACACGAATATAAAAGAAGACGTCTATACAAGAAACGGAGAAAAAGAAGCGAGTAAGAAGTCAGGCGGGATAACGAGCGCCACGTTTCTCGCTACTTTACCCGCGACGTGCTTTCCGATCCTGTATCTTCTTTTTGGTACTTCCCTCCTTCATTCCCATTGAATTCGATTTGCCCAGCGAGAAAACCTTCGATTAGATCCTTATCGATCGATCGCAACAGGTGTTTCGATCCACGATCGACGAGTGGAAACGTACGCGAACAAGATCTTCCGATATGCAGTCTAGAGTGTACGAGAAAAATGGCCCTCCGACATCCCTTGAACACTAAATTTTATTCGGAACGAAAACAGATGTTATTGAGATTGAGAAAATATATTGAGCTTAAGCGATACAGAATTTTGATTGGCGCGTATACTCTCTAAATCTGAATTAGTGAAAAGTGAGTCACTAATTTACTTTAATGAAAAATTCCACTAATTCTTAGTTATTTTTAACTAAAACTTTAGTGAAAAGTTGAAAACTGCGAATTGAAATAGTGAAATACAACTAATAATTAGTAAAAAATTTCACTAAAGTAAATTAGTGACTCACTTTTCACTAATTCAGATTTAGGCAGTATATTTTCATATATAAAACGGTTTTAA
>UCOH01001501.1:658-127714 GCA_900474275.1 Synergus japonicus
TCATCGTTTGCAACTATGAGCCTCCTGGCAACGTGATCGGTCAATTCGCGAAAAACGTGCTACCGGCCAAGAAATCGTCCAAGGTAAATTATTTAGCTATTAATGTCATTACCAACCGATTCGACCAAATGACAAATATCGTCTGAGAATCTTAATGCACATTCTTCCTTTAAAAACGGGCTTCTAGAAATTTTATCCCTATTCCAGAAAATCACTATTTTTTTAACAAGTTTACCTACAATTTTCTTATACCACTTTTAAAGAAAATAATTCCTATAAAATAGGAGCAAAAAAGTATAGAAGATATATAAAAGTAAAGAGATTACATGTCTCTGAAAAGATTGTTGGAGAACTTTGTTCCTCCTTTCTATTTTACAGATCCCACAGGGAAAAGCTCGTGCAAGATGAGATATGAAAAGAAATAGGTAAATAAAATTTTAATGATATATTTACTATAATAACCAGAATAAAATAAAATTTAAATCGATTTTGGTGTATCCAGACAATTTTATAATTGGACTTGATTGATAAAATGAAAGGAAAGTTAGATTAAAAACTTTTAACTGGTCTGCTTATTTGTACGAGGAATAAGTTTACAAGGTCAACTAATTCACCAAAATGGATTATTATTAAAATTTCGAATTGGCACAAGAAGAGAGTCCGAAAGTCTATCATTCACGGAAATAAACGTGAATCATTGAATCACGTTAGAGCTCAATTTCAATCATCCGTTTGGCATCGAGACTATAAACAAATTTAACGTCATCTGCAAACAATTTTAAATATACCAGCAACTAACTAAGCTAATTTCTCATTTTTGCATTTTCTAATATTTCAAGATATTTAGAATGATAATAATATTAATCTGAACAATTCGCGTAATTTCCAAAAAACCAATTTGCTAATTATGTAGAAAATATTTGAAAATTGATCTAGAAAATAAAAAATATTTTATTAAAGTATGTAAAGAATTTTACCTGTGAATTGATGCGAGTAATTTCTCGCCTGAGAATATCCATGTGAGCATCCTTGCATTCCGGACAGCATTTTTTCTCGCAATGGACGCAAAGAGCACAATAACTTTTTTCGGAACAAACACCACAACGTTCCATGGTCTGGCCACTTGTAGGATCTGGTAATTCTCCAGTAATTTCGATGTGTAACTCTAAGAAACGTTGCAAAGTGACGTTTGTTGGGAAGGCCTGCACACCCTGATAAATAAAAAACACAACATAAATAGATTACTATTCTTGAAAGAAAAAATATCTTTGAATCAAATAAATTTTATTTAATTCCAAGATATTTTTTAGTTGGCTCTCAGGCAAATATACGTTTATTTGATTTAAATAAACTTTTTCTCTGAGTATAGAGTGTTTAGATGTTAGTCTTACAGTGTCATGAAAAAATATTTTAGATTAATTCAGTACTGATCTCAAAAGTATTGTTTTTTCGTTTAAAAATGTTTGAACAATAATTTTACCTGGTAGGGTATACGATGTTCGGCACGACATTCTGGACATTTGACCTGTCGACGAACGTAGTCGACAAGGCCGTCCATGCATGGTTCCATGCAAAAACTGTGTTGACATGGCAGCAACTTTGGATTTCTGTAACGATCCAAGCAGATTGCACACGTCAGCAGCTGCTCAAACTGCTCCATGATCTCTAAAAAAAACCAACAAATTTCTGTTAAACTTGATGAAATTTCAGAAATATGATCATCTTTTTATTAATAGTAGTTTTCAAAGGTAGAGCATTAAAACTTGATTGTTTGGGAAAAATGGGACTCAGTTTGTTAACTAATTTTTAATTTTTAATTTCCTTCGGACACTTTTAGCATTTGCGTATAAAATTCATGTTACGTTTGCGATTGTTGCACCAAGACAGTCAGATTGGATTTATGAGTATTTCGGGCATCGTGAAATTATTTCAGGTCTGACCCGAATCCAAGGCATCCGCCTAGGATGCATAGAGTCAAGTCAACCATCAACAATCTTTTATTAACCATAACTATTTAGGCTCTACATTATATTTGCCTTTCATTACTTCTTTGATGTCGGAACTGTGCACCAAGAATAAAATCAATAATTTTCGTCTATTATAGATTTATTCCATCGTTAATTTCATTGGCATTAAAAGTATGGAATATACAGTATAAAGTATACAGTCGAAGTTGAAATTTTACAGCAAAGAAAAAGACAATTCAAATGTTATTATAAATTGTAATTTTTTCATTGTTTATGGCCCTGATAATATATTATTTCATTATTCATAATAATACTTTGTCCATAACTGCCTCTTCATCTTTTTAAAAACCTTGTGTCTCATGAGACAGTCTAAATAAAATCGGTCTAATTTTAACTTTTCTGTCGCAGACTGGAAAGTGAAGATATTCGGAAAATTTGAATATTAACCCATTTCCTCGTTTCTGTTCTTTTTTAAAAAAGATTTAATTCTTCTGTCTGGAAAAGCGCGCTTTTATGACATTTTTTAAGACTAAAAGAGCCTCGTTGAATGCATTGTTATTCTGACGAACCACTTGTTGATCTAAGAGTACAAGGGAGTGAAGCAGACGAAAAAAAAGTATCAGGAATTTAATTTTTTAAAGAAGCTTGTAAATCTGCATCCTCTTCTCGTTTAAAAAATTAGTATGGAAAAGTAGATTCTTAAAATAAAACGGGAAATAGAAACCAGATTCTCATTTGTAAAAATGAATTGACTGTAAAATGAATTGTACATATTTTATTTAAATTATTCCATTTTTAAATTATTCTCTTTTTGCAAATCATGTCGTGATTTTCATTGAGAAGCTCGCAAACGTATGAAGCGTGGGTGAACAACGTCACTCTCTCGAGATTTCCTTTCTCTTTCTCAATCTTAATTTATCAGATCTTCCGATCCACGTTTTGTTTTCGGACATTCAGTCTATAAATAAATTCAGTTTCACGGCTTTTAAGCTCCTTCAAGGTGGTTCGATTTCCGAAATAATAATTTTTATCCACCAAATTCACTACATATTAAAGTTAAATTATAGAAATTATATTAAAGTTGGCTTTTACTTGGTATTTTTATAATTGAAGCACAAGATGTTTCAAGTATCACTGTTCGTGGATAAACTTAAGACTTTGTGAAGTTTAGTAAAGAATTAAAGTGAAATTCTTTAAGTGGAACAATGACGCTATAAATAATTATTTCAAACCAAGAGAGTGGTTTAGGTATACGTATTCGTCAGACAAAAATTTAGTTGCGCATCGTCATTCTGTTGTCTGGACCAAAATGATTTTTGCTTACACAAAGCGAGTGACTTCGTGGAAATATCATTAAGGAACTCACTAAAAAATATGCAAAAACATCTGTTTCTCTCCACAAAAAACTTTTTATATTCTTGAAGAAAGAATATAAATATAAATATAAATACATTCCTCTGTTTCTTGTTTCACGAGGACCAAATCAAATCGATATTTCATTATTTTGATTATCATTATTTTGATATTTTCAGTCATTTCGAATAAAAAGTGTTTATAAATGCCTCATCTAAATTAATGAAGTTTATTTCTTAGTATGCAATCACTTGCAATAAATTTGCACACGTGTTAAAACAGAAAAACACGTGGATTTTGCTTTTCGCAATAAGCTACGTTGTTGAGTAAAATAAACGTGATGCCAGTCTAGTTTCAAACATTTTCTTTGTTAGTGAAGGTGCGAATAATCTCTATGCGTCATTTGAAAGCCGGAAAGAGAACCAAATATTTCGAAATTTCAAAATGAATTTAGATTCATAATTATAATTATATTACTTTCACTCTCCGCCTATTTTTCACTAAGAACATTAAATTCAGGCAAAAGGTAAAAGTGAAGTGGTCCCAATATCAAGATGACCTTTTCGAATGAGTCATCACTGAAGTCTTTAGAATTTTTCTTTCGAAATTAGAGCATCTTGGTATTAAAACTCGAAGAAATAAAAATCTTTGAGGTCAGCATGTTTATCAACAATTTTAAGTGGTCACCTCTCTTTTAATTTAAATATAGAAGACTAATTTTTAATTTTTTTTTACATTTTGCCAACTACAAATCATTATCGGACTTTCTCATAAAATAGATTAAAAATCATATCTTTTAAGAACACTAAACTTCAATTATTATAAGAAACTTTGGCATCCATGCATGCCTCAACATCCGAGTGACAGAAGAAGCTTAGAGCTTCAAATCTTTCTCTCGCGAGTCCGGAAATAATCGAGAATTTCATACCCGATAGAGTGTTTGAAGATCACTTTAGAAGGGTTGTTTGTTCAACTTCTGATAAACAAAAAACTAAAAAAAAAATACCGAATTTTGGCGAATTTGAACCGATCAATTGACCCTGATCGAGGATCGATATTGCCAGTTGGTACGCGGAATCAGATACTGATACTTGGTTCTACTGTTAGGTCGTACCAAACCCCAAGGGATATTTTTAGCTAACACCTTCCATTTTCCAGCGGCGTTTATTTTCAACATTCTGCCGCTCTCTTAGAATAGCGGAGCCGGAAAGTCACGTGCTGCCACCCGCGACTTCTCCCACGAACTTCTCCAGTTTCCTCCTCAAGAACCTCAGTCTCCCATTGAAAAAGCAATGACCTCTCTTTCTGAATTGAGGAGAAAGCTAAGTTGACATTATCGGCTTAGAGTGTCGGCAAGTTAGGTGTCTCAACAAAAGCTCGCTGAGAAAAGCTCCGGCGAAAAGCTTTCGCTCTGGAGTCAAGGAAAATATATTTCGAGCTACGGTCGGTAATTCACTTACCCTTGTGTGGTTATTAAATATTGGAAATTTCGATAATATTCTGAGAGTTACATAAATCATAATTTAATAAAGATTATGATTTTTGTAATATTTAATTATTTTCACTCATAAAACAAAAAATACCATTTAAATTATCACAATTCGATGCAACTAAATGTAAATAAGTCACATCACTGAGTTGTAAATGGTTGCACATGTTACCTCTATATAAGTGACACTTAAGGACGTTTAAAATTTGGCAGAGAAGCTGACAATGTCTTGTCTCTTCAGTTCATTCAATTTATTATCCACTCTAACGTTATACCAATACTCGTTCACAAATTTTCGTATCAAATTTTCAAATTCCCTCAGAGAAAATCGAGTTCATTGCATTTAGAGAATAGAATCAGATTAAAGTCTCTACTGGACATAACAATAGGACAAAGGATATAAATTTAATCCTTGCAAAACCGAGGATGAAAGGAGACACGCCATTTATTCGTAATACGAATCACTGCCTTTATCGGAATACAAAAAACTACGTGCTGAGGGAAAACTTGCCCAAAGGCAAAACAAAAACTAATAACTGTGAAAAAACACGAGTCACTATTGTTTTTTTACTTTTTATTACTGTTGCAGTTCGATAGTGCTATTCAATTTTATTTGGAGAAATATTATTATTTATCAGAAGAGTTACTTCAGTATAGGAACTCTTGCTGTAGTTTTGAGTATTTGACAAAATTTTGTAAACAGAGAGAACACAGAACCAGGCGCTAGATTAAGATTAAACTTTAATTACATTGGAAATTCTAAAACCGCAAGTATGCTTTAGCTTAATTGAGGGATCAAATTTAATTATGAAATTGCCCTTACGATAAATTAACCGAATTCAGTGCGAGACACAAGCCTGGCGAGCATGTAATTAATTTATAGTCAGAGAGTGGGGATAACGTAGGACCAGCTATGTTGTATCAATAAAGGGATTACATTGGAAAAGTTTTTCAATCGACGAAAATTTAAAAATTCTGATAGATTTTTTTACTAATTTGTTAGTCGTTAAAGCTTAATTAATTTGATTCAAAATACGTGAGACATTCAATATTTTTGCAATTTTATTAAAAAATTGACAAAGTACGACTTCGTCCTAAAGCTCATTTCAAGCAGATTTTTGATAATTTTCAATTTACTTAAAACAGCAAAATTTAATTTAATAATCTACATTGAAAGTAAACTGTAGAATAGCAGACATTTAGCTCCTTTCCCCCCTCCTCCTTTCGCAGAAAATTTTTGCCACCGTTCGCCGCAAGTAGATAAGGTCGCTCAGGCGTCAGACATGACTTACTTTTAGTGCTGCACTTTCCTACTTTCTTGACATAGTTTTCACATTTTTTCCCCATAAACGCTCATCTCAACGCACATTTTCCCTATTACAAAGAAGTAGTCGACTTTTTATCTGAGAAAAAACGTAAGGTATAATAAATTCATATCAGCATCAGCATTTTAAATTTTTAATCGGTTCTTTTTAATAAAAACACATGGGACAAAAATGTCACTTTTTCGAACTGTTTGATTACGATCATAAACTGCAATTCCGCTTTTAAGTTGAAGCGAAACAATTTGCTCCGAATGGATGAGAGGGACGATCAAATCTAGGATAAATGATTCGCCGTTTTTTTTTCTATTTATTTTTTTTTTATTGCCAATACCGATTTTGATGCGAAAACCAGAGTCCGAGGACAATAAAATATTGTTATCTCGAATTAATTGTTACCTTGTACCTCTACAAGTCACTGTGACGAATGGAAAACAAATTTCGGACTTTTAGCACTCAAGATACTTATAGGTCAAGCCAATATGTCCAATTTAGAGACTGATAGATCGAGAATTCCGATACATTTAGATTAAACAAAGCCGACTCTTCGTTAGCTTTAATAAATATTCATTATATTGAACTGATTCTCTGAGTATTTTCTTCTTTTTGATAAAATTGGCAATTAAAAGTTTGAAGAGAGAGAAACAAATATTTATTTTTACAAAAGGGAGTGGCGATATAAATTCGGTAGAAAAACGAAGCACTATAAACTTTAAAATCGGATGTTTTAATTATTTTTGGTTTGTATTTCAAATACGAGTTTATTTTAAATGATATAAATTCAAAACTCCAAAATTAACAAGCCGAAAAATGTTTTTCCAGAGGATGAAGCTCGTTTTAGTTTTGAGAGGTAATTTTTCTGCAGTATCCTATCGGCAGATTTTCTCTTAATCCGTTTAATGCTATCTGTGGCAAAGGAAATCTTTTGCGATCTCTGGCCATAATGAGCGAAATCCATTAAGCCGGAATTCCATTTCCACTGTGTCGTATCATTGCTTATACCCGTATTAACTTGGATTTTGCACTTTCGTTGCTTTTACTATAGACACATTCAAGCTACAAGTCAATTAATTTTTCCCATAAAAGAAGTAACGCTAGCTTTCATTTTACTATACAAGCATTAGAAAGATAATTAAAACATTATTATCAACAGTAATTGTGTCCTTATTAAATACAAACTCTTCTTTAATTGAATAAACAAGTATGGAGAAAAAATCCACCTAGTATTAAATTTAAATAAAATATGCATTCTTTGACTCACCTGCCCTTTACTCCGCCTAAGGGCGGCTCCTTCCGTTTGGGGGCCCTTTATATAGGGCCCCGATGTTATGCACTTTTCGACCACCAAAATACGGCGCTGTTTCAGCTAAAATAAAATCACTTCAGTTAAAATCTCTTCACTTTTCTCGAAAAACGATTAGAAACCAGCGTGACGGAAATGGGGAAGGTATTTCTTTGTCAAGTGCTTCTTTCAGAACGTTATTAGAGTAGCAGTGGAAATTAAATGAACGAATCGATCCCTGCAAGTGCACTTCTTTTATCTTCGCACTTATATCTAAATTTAATACTTCGATTAGTTGCATCTACGATGCTTGTATATTTAATCTTGAACACGTGAAGAATTGCGCCTCCTTTATTTAAATATGGTGTTGCAAGATATATAAAAAAATCAGGGTGGCTTTTTTCTGGCTTTTCTCTGATTTTCCTGACATGTGGCCACCCTGAAAACTAGAGAAGAATTAGTTATATTTAAATAATTCATATTATTCAAAATACTCAATTTAAGTACATTACATTTAATGCTAAGATTTTCTAAAAGTTCGTGAAAAAGTAAATTGAAATCGGGAAAAGCAAATCATTTCTCTGGTTGAGTTTTTATTATACCTTGTCATTCTTTTTACACGCGTAGCACAAGGTACTTTCATTTGAACGTATCCATGGTACTATATTTCTATGTACACAAGGATCAGTTTTAGTGCCAGGTGAAGCGAAATTGAGCACTTTTCATCAGTGCTTTGACGATCGTGAAATCACAAGTTCGAAAAATTGTTTGAGAGTCGGTTTACTACGTTTTTTGTTGGTTTACCAATCACTCAAAATTTAAATCAGAAAACGATTGCGTTTTAGTATTCTCTCTGATATTATATTTATTCAGCAGACAGTTGGAATTCTTTCAAGTGAAATATATATTTAAAATTCAACCAAAAAAAAATTTTTTTTATATTTTTTTAAAAGACTTACTCGTATAAGGTTTTCGCAATATTTTTACTGCATTTTTTACTCGATACCTGCAGAAATAATTTTTTTAGTAGCCCAATAAAAATGGATTTGTTGAAAATCAAATTTTGTTGGTCCTTGGGTCGTAAAATAAAATCTTTCGCTGATCTCTTTCGTAAAAAAATGTAGAATTTTTTTATATAGGGATAGCTCTAATAAAAATATTTACATGAATTACAACCAGACCTTGGAAAATTTTATCGTTTTTAAAAATGTCATAAAAATTTCCTGCAACACCTGCAATTACTACATTTTATCAAAAATTGTAATTGAAAAAATCCAAACGAATATAAAAATAATGGCAACTTGCAGTAATCGATGCCCCGAGATAATAGGAAATACGTTCATCCCCTTTGATATACATATATACATTGCACGCTTCCCTATTGACGTCATGCTGGATCCGTGTCCGGATTTCCGTGCTAGGGACATCGCGAGAGACGTTCAGAAATTATATAGCAAATGCGATGTGGCGATGCAACGCAGGTTAAGGTAAATGAGGCCTTTTGAAAATGGCTTTGGATGGGAGGAAAAATCCTATTTAAATTCTACATTCTACATTCTAAATACTACATTCTACATTCTAAATGGCAGATTTGACCTTCTTCAGCCGATAATGACGCTCGTGGGTTTTAAAAATTGAGAAGTAAGAATGGCATACAGAAAAGAACAACAAAAATGAAGGGAAAAAAAGAAAAAAAGTGAAAAGGGGTGGAGCAGATGGGTCAGGTAATTGGACACCCGGTGGCCATATTAGAACACGCGGACTCGAAGTCTCGAACTCTAAGCGACTTTAGACGAGAGGGATATGAGGTAGGGAGCTTCTGGCACGCTTCGAAGCTTTCAGCACCGTCACTTTGACCACAAGAGATGAACACTGCCGGCTTTTAGTATTCGACTAACCGACCGACGACGCTCAGGCGGTGCAGATTATCTAACACTTAATTTTAGACATTTAGACGACCATCGACAAATATCTTGCTGCAACGAGAAATATGCTCATGAAAAAGAATCGCTAGAGAACTAGAGACTAGATTGAAGGTCATCTCAGACTTTCTGTATTATTAGGAATTTTATTTATCATTTTCGGGAAAGAATTCGGTTCAAGTAAAGCAAATCTTTAAAAAATCCTTTCATGTTCCATAAAATCAAATGAAAGTCTTGAATATGTTGAAATTCCCTAAAATCACTTGAGGCTCCATTAAATCTCCTGAGATTCCCTAAATACACTTGAGGTCTCTTAAAATTCCGGACTACGGTGGGTAAATTTCTGCTAGTAAATAAATCAAAATAAAGTGGCGTCTGAAACTTCCATTCAATGATGCAAATTTCCCAACAGAAGATGAATCTTTGTTAGAGGATTTGAATTTGATAAAGAACCAAGTAAATAAAGGGAAATTGAAACCCTTGTTGTAACTTGTATAAACATCGTTTATACAAGTTTTAGGAAACAGTATATTTTTAGCAGAGGTTCTTTCTCTGGGATGTTGTGTTTTTTTTTGTTTTTTTTTTATTAAAAAAACTTGTGTTAGAGAAACTTCCTTCAAAGAATATCTTATTTCAATACATGATAGATTTTCTCACTTTGTTGGAGTTACTTCCTCATGAGATTAGAATTCTTTACTTAGACCGAACTTCTACGTTTGCAATAAACTCTTGATAGGAATAGAATTTATCAAAACTGAATTTATTGATGTATTACCATCAATCCTAAGACCTTCTAGTCATGCAAATATTTGATCAAAGTTCACCAAGCTATGCTATCTATAACCCTAAGGCCACCAGATTTTCTAAACCCAATATAATTGAATACTTAGTATACCTATGCAAAAAATAAAAGAATTATTTTCATTTGTAAATCGTACATATCTGATTTCGAAAATTGCGACGCTGAGAAAGTAAAGAAGAATAGAATTACTTTGCAAAGATAAATTAGTCTCAAGATAAACTTAGGGATAGATATAAATGGTGTAGAAGAAGTTCTAATATTCAGTGAAAAATCTTCTATCTTCTGTCTTCTATCTTTAAATACTGATAATAAGGCTTTGCGAATAAGCCAGAAAATTGAAAAGCACCAGTTTCGACGAAGGGGAAACAGAGGTCTGGATACATTCTATCCAAATGATATACGATCCCTTTGAAGGTCTAAAAAAAAAGATTTAGAACTCTGTTGATAAGATTCTCCATTCAATGATGGAATTTTATTCAAAGTGACTAAGATCTTCAAAAAAAGTGAAACAACAAAAGTAGAATTTGTACTGCAATCTCTCATTCTAAACAATTAACCAACTATCGACAGAAATATTGCAATTAAGTTCTTTTAATCTTTGTTTCGGGAACATATAGAATCTAGATCTACAATGTCTACAACCCCTGGCTCCAATTTGAACTAGCATAATAATTCCTACTCTGCTAGTCAAATCAAGACCTTAATCATCAAACAAAGATGAATTCCCTTTTGCAAAGTGTACAATACAAACGGCGGAAACAGCTGCGTGAGACATATATGACGAATCCATTAGAAACGTCACTTACAGATGTGAAGTGCTGCTTCGGTCGTTATTAGAATTCTGCTGCCCCTGGTCGAGGTCAATGTGGACTATGGAGTGAACATATGACCCTGTAATCCACGAGAGTCGTGAAAGCGTTATCGAGATGAAGGTGTCATTCGTATTCCGTGCACGGAAACTGCACAGGTATTAGGTACCGTTAAAGTCGCGGACCATCACCGGTTCTCCAAGGCAAGGGTGGAAACGCTGACCATTGATCTTTCCGGATCGTGAAGATCTTATCAAAGTACTGGCTCTTGCTGCATGAGCTGCTAATCGCCCCAGTGGGAAATAAATAAAAACGAAAAGAATAGAGAAAATCCGAAACAAAAGAGGCATTAACAAATCACGATCACTGGCACTTTCGGCAGAGACAGGGGTCGAAGATCGCTCGGCTTCATTATTATTTATTGGATACTCCAGGCAGCGGAAATTATGATCGGCACTGGCACGTTTACGTGGGAGATATGATTCAACATCGTAAATGTCACAGAGCTATAGAAGTAGGCGGAAAGAGACACTACACTCTCGAAAGATTGTTACTATCTTGCTCTTAAATGAAGACTGGCTTCTCAATTATGCATTTTTTTTAATGGGAACTGAATTGAGCTGTGCTGTTATCACGCTTTGAATTTTAGAAATATTAAAGCGTTTCGCGGTATTTTTAATGATTTTTACCAGTTATTGCAGTTTTATAGAATCTTAAGGATTTATTGATATTTGAAAATATTTTGTTGTTCATATAAAATTATATATTTATTAAATAGGAGTGTAAATTAATCGTATGCAGAGGGCGAAGAGTTTATATTAAATAGTAGTAGTGGTTTGATGCAATAAAGAAACTCAAATCTATGTTATTTTAAATTTTATTTTTAGAAGGGAACCTTGAAATTTTCCAGACCACCTGTCTTGTTTTAGTTGCATAATCTTAATGATTTTAAACATTCTTTTCTCTCAAGAACAGTTCGAAATGTATCAAAATACCATTATATAGATCCATGAATGGAATTTTTAATTTCTGTAACAAGATATTAAAAGTGTTTCAATTTCTTTACTAAATCAATTCAATTTTCAATTTTTTTACTAATGCTTACTGCAGTGGTAAACGAATTGTAACTTTACTAATGAAGATTGATGGTTGACTTCTTTTCAATTAATCATATTTTGACCCAATTCAGACTTAGAAAGTACCTGATAAATATTATATTTCCGCGACCTCTTATAAAAATAGTGAAACGATCTTCATCTCATTCAGACTACCTTGAAATCTTTATAGGTATTACATCACGAAATTTATATATCACCATAAAATATTGCGTTATCATAAGAGGATCAAAATGGTTAACTTGATCATATTCTCTACAAGAGTTTTTCTGTTATTATAATGGTATCATCACATGCTATCCGTAAATATAATACGATGAGTCTTTGAGTTAAGCTTCGTACAAAAATACACCTCGCCCTCTGCGCATGTACTTGGCACAGGAGATCCTATCCGTTCTTCGAATTAGACATACATTAGAATTTCGTCGCTACGTTAGAATTACAAGAAAATTTGTTTCTAAATCATTAATCTTATTTAATCATGTTTTATATCTCTTCTATAATTAAACTCGACTATTTTCCAAGTGATTTTAATACCAAGTCGCATAAAGATTCATTCTATTAATTCTATTTTCAAAACCTGTGATACCAGCACCACAAATCAGTTCCACCATCTTTTCCATTTCTCATTTCGAAGAACCAATCAAACCCCCTGTTAGATATACACTCAAAAGAATCACTAAAATCACTGGCACAAAAGGACCAAAAAATTATCAGCACCTTGAGGGATCACAAATTCGGAATTCTTCTCTGGGAAGAAGATGAAGAGCGATAACACTCTCGACACGTAACGGACCGATTATCGCGATTTTTTTCAGACACTTAGTCATTAGGTCTTTTGTTAAGGATCACACAAACCAGAGGATCTTTGGTGATGATATAGCAGGCAGGTCGGCTTTTTTCACAGTTTAGTACAAACGAAGGTGTGAGATATGAGATGCGAGGTATTTTTTGTTTTCTTTATGGATTGAAATGTATCTCAGATGAACGGCAGTTGTATTTAAAAACTCGATACTACTAAACGGGATTCGGGACGCACCGCGTTCGTCCGGGCCGGATGGCCGCCCGTCTTAGAGTGAATATCTTATTAGTTATTTCTGGCAAGATCTTCTTCCACCACTTCGAGTTGTTCTGTCTTCGTCCATCGAATCTTGTTTCTCATTTTAAAGTCAAGTTGTGTAGCAATTTCTTAGGTAGCTGCAGAAGTGATTTCTTGGATTTGTGCGAACACTGCTGTATCATTGAAATATGAAAGCTCGAAAGCTTGGCTGATTCAAAGTTGTGATTCTCAATGCCTCTCTGAGCAGCCATTAGGAATGCAGCATTATTGATAGACCACGACATCCGTCCTTGATCCTTGAGGCGAAATGTCCTATAGACGTCGGCGGGAAACTCGTTTCGAAATTCCAACGCCCCCATCTTCCACGTAAATCGCGTGGAAACGCGATTTCACTAACAGAAGGGGATCGAAAGGATGATCTACCCTGTCAAGCTTGGATCGAGACACTGATTCGATTCGTAGTCTCATATCACATTCAGGAATCACTCTGTCGTCAAGGACCCTCTTCTTTTTAGTCCTGCGTATCGAAATGCGATAATGAGATTCTTTTTACCTTGAATGAGTATTTTTAAAGAGATTTTAAACTAGATTTTCTCTTCCAAATGGTATTTACTTGATTAATTTTCGTCGCAAGGCCAAAAAAAGGCGATTTTTTAAGGTAAAAAATCGGACAGAGGTCCAAAACAGGTGTTTTCCGAGAAATTTTAAAGAAAAATTTCGGGAATATTTAACTTTGGAATGCGAGATATATTTCTTTATTTTCAAGTCGCCTTTGAAAATAAATCTATATAAAATCTAAAAAATATTGATATCTTTCCACATTTATAAATATATCTACGATAAATATTGATTTCAGTTCTAAGCAACAATTTGGAAAGCTTCCAATTATTTGTTATTTGTTGTTTTTTTCGAGAGAGAGAGGATTAAGTTTTACAAAAAGTTTAAGAAATGTGGTGAAGATACTAGAGCAATGAAAAAACAAGACTTGTTTTAGAAACTGATTAAGAGTCCTGCGAAGAGGCTTAACAGAAGTTCTCTGTTTCCGAAAATAGATTACTTTATCACGACGAAACCTGACGTGCATAAATCTTACCAATCGAGTGAGGTCGTGTCCAGGAAGTAGTAAAATAAGTTTGATAATGAGGTACATCAAAAGAAAATATTTTTTAACATCTTATTTAAGAATCTACACAATTTTTAAAATCATGATTTTTATCTCACATGAAGCAAAAAGTAAGATTTTTTTATGGATTGAAAACATTTGTCAAGAGCTTTCAAACTCTTTTAATTGTAATCTCGAGAGTCTCTCTCGAGTCTCTTGAAGTCGTCTTTTGTTTTTTAGAAATGAACAGAATTTCAACAATTAAATTTTATAAAACGCGTAAATGCAGAAACGTGAAAATGCATTACGAATTACGATTCTGCACGAGATTTTCAAACAAAAGATTCGCAGAAGGACAGCTTCTTCACAACTGACTGACCATAGTTTGTATTCCGATGAACAATGTCGTTTTTTCTGGATGACTTGTACTTAAAATTCTAATTTTTTACACAGTTTTTTTTTCTTACTATTCCCGGAGCTTTTTTCTCAACTTTGCGAGTGTCGGTAACAATAAAGGAAAAGTTACGAGAGATCTTGAGTAATTAGCTGAAAACTAGGTCATAACGTAAAGTGAATTTTATTCCATTTTTACTCTCACTCTTTATCTATACCTAGCATTTGTTACTTCCTTTCTTTTTATTTATTTTTAAAGCTGCTAAGTGCAATAAGTTTGAGGAATTTGATATTAAATAGTAGATAGTTTTTGTATAATAGCCTCGGGCAATTATAAAATGGTAATACAGCCCTGAAAACTATTTTGATGGTAGTTCGTACTCTCTGGTTTATTAATAGCGCCGACAAGTATACACGACAGACTTGTTTTATTCGTGCAAGATCGAACGGTTTTAGACCACTTGAAATTTTACGAGTGAATTTTCTACCTGCATTCAGGCAAGTCCTACCTTGCTGGCTACTACTACTTGTCTTCATTAGTGTAGCGGTCAATGTCCATTGTGCAGTAGTGGTAGACCGCAATCGCCAGACAGTAATTGGCATGGTAGCATAATTGCGGTCAAATGATACTTTATTGGCATTTAATTAACGAAACGAACACAACACGTTTCGATAATTCGATAATAATGATAGGGTCTCATTTAATTTATCTTTGTAAATTATTTCTCTTGTTTCAAGCTCTACATCAAATAATTTATGTTCATCAAAATATGTCATTAAGAACTGAAATTTGATAATAATAAGTTGAATATAATTTTTAAAATCGATTAAACAGCATAAATCTATACTTATTTTAACGATAATTCATTTCTAACTATTTTAAACCAACTAAGGTTGTCGATTGCAATGTATTCGATATTTTCGGGATATTTGATAACAGAGGATTCTTTTGATTTAATAATGATAGTAAATATCACCATGACGATTTTCCATTTCCAAAGGCGTCTTGATTAATAGTTAGAATATGTTGACAAGTTTTAATGACTTCAGTCTAAATTCCTCGAATTCATAGAAAGCAATAAATCTTCGACTGTCAACTTCATGAGTTTAAACCTCGATCATAATAATTCAATTCAAAACATTAAAATAGTTTCAATAAATTCCTACGAATTTTTACTAAAATATATTGAAAATAGTTAAGAGGGTTTGAAAAATTCTTTTCATGGAAATCATTGCATTCACGAATAGAACTGTTTGTAAAATGATTAAGTAATCATTGAAAAACGAGATTTCCGGCATGAAAAGAGTGGAAATATTTATGAATTCCATGAATATTTGAAAACCATAAAAACGCCTCCTTAAATATATATATATATATATATATTTTTTTAGTGCTTTTTATTTATGAAACAAATACTTTTAGCCTTCGATTTAAAAACTTGTCGCTTAAATAATACATAATATAATATAATATAATATAATTATATAGTAATATAATATTTTATATATTTTCACGAGACAGATATAAATTTTGCTGAAAGAACACATTTGGGAAGGGATGACGCAAGTACTTTCGATTTTAATCGACGATAAGCCTTTCGTTTAGATTAGAGAGTGGTATTTGAAGGGGTCGATTAACGAGACATCTTCGTGCAGGAAATCGAGGAGGAGAGGACGGAGAGAGAAAGGATATGGCAAGAAAGGCAAGAGCAGCGAAAAAAAAGGGGCGACAAAATAGCTTTGACACCTTCGCTCGAGAAAATTGGGATCAAGTTCATTCAACCAAATATGTAAGTCGAAATTCTCATCTGATAAGCTTACATCATTAGGGCACGAAACATTTTTTTTCAAACAAGGGATATAGATGCCAGTAATATATATTTCTTTACCCTCTTTTTATTGACGAGAAAATAATGACCCGTTAGATTAGAAATATTAAATAAATTATTACCATTAACTATTGAAACTTTATTTATTTGCTTCAATAAAGCAAAGTGTTCATTGAGTAAGTTACAAAAGTTGATACAACTTCACAACTAGTTATTTTTTGTTTCTGTCAAAACGAGTCGAGACTAGTTCATATCTTCTCCCTCGTGTGAATCCCACTCGAAATAGTTTGACGATCAGCTATTGGTAATTTTAGTCCAAGGTGTAGGTTGAGTGACGCAAACAGAAGCCACACAAAAACAGGAAACAGCAATTCCACCACGTTTTACCGGAATTCCGAATTGCGAAAGACCCACTTCGGACAATTTTCACACTTTTCGAACTTATCCATTAACTGATTCTGGGGTAGAATTAGAGGGGAAATAATAAATTTAATGAGACCTTTGTGCCATTCCACTGCTAGGAAATTCAAGGTCTTTGATATATGCGTATATTCAACTATTCAGAACAGCAAAAGCTCAACTCATGCTCTTCAGACAAAACGCTATTTGACTCATCACAGACTGATGAAAAATTGCCAAGAAAGATTACAAATATTTTCGTAATTTGTCTCGAGTCTTCTAGTCGTGTTTTCTATATTTTGAAAGATTTTTGTGAAAAATTTATTTGTTGTTTTACTTTGTAAACGATGACGATGAAAATTATTATTTTTGGTCCTTGAACTAATATACCGTTCCAAGATCTTCAATGTTCAAGTGTCTCTTATTTTTATATGCGAAATTTTTGAAGAAAACAAAACAAATATGAGGGAAAATATTAAACCGAAACGAATTTCAAGGAGAATTCTTCTTGAGATTTTGTTTTCTTGGGTTATTTTTAGAAAGGTGTGAAGTTCAATAAACAATCTCCTATCTTAAAAAAGTATATCGAACACATTGCTGTCGAAAACCGGATTGTTTCTTTCTTTAAATTTGCAAAAAAAAAATCCACGGTTCCCATTCTTTACGAAAATTGAAAATGTAACGTCTTAACTTTGGTTTTTTACTTTCAGAGAAGTTATAGAATCCATGGATCGTTTAATTGCAGTGCCATCGGAAAAATTTCGCGTTTGGAGTTGTTGGTTGTCAATGGTTGGTGACGAAGTTCACGAGTGGCGATACTGGCTTCTTTCTCAGATAAATCTTGTTTTGCGGATGAGCGAAATTATGTTGAAAATAGAGTCAAAAGGAAAAGAATTGAGTAAAGGGGAAAAACCAAATGTCAAAGGAGAGAAGAGGAAGACTGAAGTTCTAGAAAAGAAAAATGAAAATACTGTAAAAGATACAGTGGAAACCAACGATGGTAGGACTTTCTTTCATCTTTTTTAGTAAAGAGACTAGGAAATTAAATGGCTACAGTTCGCCTAGTTTAGGAACCTTTACCGACTTGAAAAATGCAAATTATCCTGCATATTATTCTAAAACGATTCTTTTGATATGCGGATGTTAAACCTTGAAACTAAAGTTTTGAAAAACTAAGTTAAGAAGAACCACTTCTGCGAAATATACTTCACTTTTATCCTTTTATGCTTTGTACGTGGCTACTCGGTGGAAAAATCTAAATTCGAAAATTTCTCTCTGCTCGTTCATGCGGTTTCTTACAGAGGATTGGTTAAAAGTTGTTAATGGAACATTTACTCCGTCGAACTGAGAAAGGAACTTTCTGAGTGCGACGCAGCAAGATTCCTCCCTTGATAGCAAAAAGGCGAGTGTGAAACTCTTGAGTAGCTTTCAGGAATAATTCACCGACTATCACACTTTCTCATATTCATGCTTTTGCCTTGGGATATACACTTTCGTATTTTCAAGTCATTTTCTTGCTCTTATTCAAGGCTTTTATCGTGATAAACTATACAAATATCAAGATCCGGAGTTATTTAATACCCCATGAAATCTTATTAAATCCCTTAAAATATCTGAAAATTCAATGAGTTTTGAAAATGCCTTGAAATAAATAAAATGGTTTTGGGATTTTCTTTTTTGATATTCTTAATCGAGTAAATTTTTAAAAAACAAATAAAGTAAAAAGTATTCGACATAATAGACTCATAAAAGTTCAACCCAATCCAAATTAAACCTCCAATATCTGGGGTTGTAAAAAATGGTTCAATATCCATAAGGTGTCTCATAAAAACCATAATTGAAATACACTGGCCTCGGGAAAGTAAAATTAAATGAAAAAACGATAAGAAAATGAAGAATGAAAACCACGATTCGAAAGACGAGAGGAGATTGGATGATAATGAAATGAATCTTTTACGCCTCTAATGAGAAAACCAGCCACGAGAATTGGCCATATGCAACAATTTGCTAGGCCCCAGGATTTACGGTGGTTCGCAGAATTTTCCATTCGCTCGTTCGATCCGATCCTAAATCGATTAATCGACGTTCGATAGAGGGTCAAACGAGCTAAGCATCGAAGGGTAGTATATGGTGCATTTGGACAGTGGCTGCAATCTATGAGGACGTAAATATATCTGCACATATATTGGGAAAGACGTTTGGTACAGATATAAATTGAAGCACACACTTTAATTCCTTTCAAAAGCGGCTCTGAATTTCCAAATTGACTGTATAATAAATCCATTTAACTTCCCGATTTGGAAAATAAAACAGAACGTAGTTCATTTTTTTTTCGGCTAGGTTTATGTTACAGTTACGTTATGAGTTAGAGTAATTTCAAGGTGGAGTAATAAATACTTTCCCGAAAAATATAAAACTTGAAAATTGTTCGAATTTTAAAAAGATTGGAAAGCAAATATTTTTAAACATAGAGGCCATTATTACACTACAAGAACATAAAGCAGAAGCTTTATTACAAGGATTCATTGTCGTGAGTAATTTAAGCAATCCTTGAATAATTTAATTACGTTGGACATCGAGAAATGGCTTTTATACCAGATGAAAGTAACCATTCGCGTTGTTCTTAGTTTGCATAATTGTTTTTAATATGGAATTAACTCCGACTACGGAGACCGACACTCAACTTGGCCATCTCGAGCATAAAACGAGAGTTGGGTGGATTACAGGATAGATACGCCTATAAGGCTAGAGAGCTTTTTTAGGAGAGTTTTAGGGGCTTAATGTGTACTTTCATAATAGCGTTAAGTTTCCTCAAGTTTTAATTAAGTAAATCTAATTGCATATTGAATCAGTACTTGATATTTTGACAAAAAATTTGCTGTAATCTATTGTAAGTTAATGAATTCCTCCTTTAAAACTATAATTTTTTCAAGGTTTTGAACCATAGGAAGTTTTTTACCTCGGAAAATTTTCAGACAATCAAATTGACACCGAGCGAGAGTCAGATGAAGAAAAGGTGGAAGAAGAGGATTCTGAGCCTGAAAAAGTGGATGATGAAATTGAAAAGGAGACTTCAGATGACAGCCCTGTGTCCGGAGAATTAAGCTCAGAGACAGAATCGAAATCAGATGCAAATGCTGTGGTTGAAGATAGGGAAGAACCTCGGGAAGAACAGAACGACGCAGACGAGACAAGCAACGAAAAAGCGACAGATGTAATTGAAAAAGATGGGGATGCAGATAGTCATAAAGGGGAACGGAACAAAGAAGATGAGAATGCCTGGCCGATCGGTCTACCCTGGAAACCCAAAAAGTCTGACAAAAAAGATGAACGGAAGAAGGAGGAACTGGAAAAAGTCAAAGTACTTTATAACGATCTTGTCTTCCTTTCCTCTTGCTACTTCCTCTCGCTCTTCATTTTCTTTTCTCTCAATAATCCTTTTGTTGCGCGCGAACCACTGAGTTTGTACAAGCAGTCTTAATCGAGGTTATCTGCCCTTCTTCCACGCGAAAGAATTGCCGAGTCATTCAAGCGGTTCCTGCAACGTGCTATTAAATTTCCAGCATTCAATGCTTCGTCGCTTCTCATCGAGACTTAAACAGCTTATTTACACTACGTTTCACTTTTCCCCTTCCGAAAACTTTTCAGCTTTATTTGAATTTTTACTCCCTGAACGAAAAAGAGTATAAATTAAAATTTATCAACTGATAAATAGAACCTAACTAATAATTAAGTTCATTTTTAGATTATCCCCATTCCAAGAAATGAAGAAGAGATGATGAAGCTTATTTTGGATGTTCGTCATAAAGCGACAATCTACAGATCCCTTTATAATCACTGGACCGAAACAGGTGATAGGGTAAGAATTTTAAGATTTTTCTTAAAATAATGTAAATTTAAAAAGATTCACAATTTTATGAATTAAATTTGATCAAATTAGGCAAAGAGCGAATTTATGGATAGAGATTTGATGAAAACAGATATTGTACATACCCATGAAGAAATTCCGTATTTCTTCTACTTGAAGTGTGAGCCTGATGTCCATATTGGTGTTGAACATGACGATGAGCAAATTCTTCTACCCGATTTTACGAGAGAAAGGATTTCTTCTAATTATGTCCATCTGTTTTATAATCTTGCTGATAAACCAGGGAAAGCCTGTAACATTACGGAAAATCGTGGATTTAAAGTCTGATGTAAAATGTATCAAAAATTACGAATAACCATAAAAATAACCATTTAAAAAATTGAACTTGGTATATAGTGGAATCAAATGTATATCAAATTGTATATAAAATTTCATGAATTTATGAAATTTATATGAGAAAGCAAAAATAATGGATTTAGTTAGATTGTTTTAGGTATAGAATTTTTTTTTTTTCAATTTTATTTAAAAAAGGTTATTTTTTAAGAAAGCATTCTATTTTTGAAGGTATATTTATTCAAAAGCAAGTCATTCTATAAATGATAGGAATAAATTTATCCAGACCCTTCTAACCTTTAGGGGATAAGCAGACTTTGAGTTGGTTCTGCATTTTATCCTAAAGCAAACGAGATATTTCACTTCGCACTTTTTAACGCTCCATGAAAGATCAACAATGAATAAAGAGGAAAAGAATTTTTTTTAAAATCACAAGAACAAAGTTTCAATAAATCCGAAATAGATCACTTATTAAATTTATATAAGTATTTTTAATATGAATATCTTTCATTAAATATTATCCTATAATATGAATTTCGATCTTTGCAAACTAGAGTAGAGAATAATTTAAGCTCAAATGTTGTTGTGTTAATGACCAATTAGGAGTATGCAATTTAACACATATATTCCTTCCTCTACCTCTAGAACCAATTTCACCATCAATTAATATTCATGCGTCGGAAATTTCAGCTCAATTAGAGAAGATCAAATTCTCGTAAATATCATGTTTTTATTCGAAAAATTTGAGTAATATTTGAGGAAATATTTATTCAGTTTCGCATGATTTCAACTTCGTTAATAATTTTTATCATTGCACTTTGATATCGCAGATTTTTACCTACCGGGGAATTCGCATTGGGAATTTTTCAATTCACAAACAACGGAAATTCATATTTGTACATTTAATTAATGTATCTCTTCTCAGCACTTTTATGCTTTTCAAGTAAAAAGTATTCAATAAGCTCACTGCTTTGTATAAAAATGTGTCGAAAATCGAAGGGAATTTTTTTTGTTACTCTATGTATAAAGAATTGAAGGCTGTGAAAATGAACGTTAAATAAAAACGTGAAAAAGCGAGTATCACAACTACACATATACATATGGAGATTAAATCCATTTTTTTAAATTCCTTTTTCTAGATCAATGATTTATATATAGATTTAATGAAAGAACTTTTTTTAATTTCACAAGAATTTACAAATCTGAAAAAAAGGGAATGTTAAAAATTCAAGATACTGGAGTTTAATTTCTCAAGACAATCGAACCGTGTCTTTGTGTTTGAATTACTTTTTTAATCAATCTCTCGCCTTTAATCTCACGCTCTCCTCAATAAAAGTTATCGGAAAGTTCTTTAAGCACATCGTATGCTAACATTTTGGTATTACAGCTTGGTAAACTTTGAAACCGCTACAGTAAAATTATTCACGCTCGTTATTCTCCAATATTGTTCGCTTCTATAATTCACAACTAAGATTGTATCGGAAATATTGGCATAGTTGCATAATGAAAATTAATGTTAAACTTGAAAATTTACAATTTTTGATTGCGAGCTTCGAAAGTTCATCTCAGAGACGGTGATTTTTTAGTGATCAATAATTACTTAGTTAATTAGCCAATAATTAGATTACCCAAAAAAATCCTCATACTGCTAATCTTCCCCTGTAATTAATATTTAAGAGGAGAAATGATGAGACGCGATTTTTGGTTCCGCTAATTATAATACCGAGGATACGAGAATCGCTAAAGTTTTTGCTTGAGTTTTACTAAAAATTTGCAATTTTTGCACTATTCGAACGGCTAAACGAAGATCATTTGTTTGCCCTCGTCGGTGAAGAAAACTCAGTGGTATCATCGACACCGGTTTTCTAAGGAGGGAAAAATTTAGCAGTATACAGGGAAAATTCTACGGGAGAGGCGCGTGCGCCTTTTCTCAAGAGCGGAATCAGTGGCTAAGCGGGGCTGCCACCACCCCACAAGGCTCCAGTACTACTTCATGTCAAACTCCAGTACTGGCACGGTACTCCGGATCTCCGGTTCACTCTCCGATATCCCTCCGTGCTTCGATCAGTTACAGATTCTCCAGTTGAACGAAAAAAATTCACAAACTATACCAAAATTACAGTGTAAACAAATAAATTAAAATACTTAAATTTTTTTTTTAATTATCTAAAATCTCAATAAAAATGAATTATAAATTAGAAAGGAAAAGAGACTGTACCATAAAGAGACATAGAATAAATAAATGCTGGATCATAAAGATAAAACTAAATTTTTACGAAAACTGAGAATGTAATTAAATGAATAATTAAGTAAAAAATGAGAAACAAATAAGACTGAAACCACCTGTCCGATTCACTTCTGTTTTCAAAGAGGCTCTTAACACCATCGGTAAAGAACTTCTCTTCGACAAAATAAAATGAGTTGAAACTCGTTCTCTAGCTTTTCTGAGTCTCTCGATATTTCGGAAAAACCACTACTTTATTTCCTCTCAAGTATACTTGTATTTCAATTTTCTTTTCCTTTTATTTTGGCATTTTTTTGTTTTCTTTTAGGACTCTTGCTCCTCGGCTTTTGCATGCGAGGTAACAGATGTCGCGTATTTTTATCCTAAACTCGGATCGGGAAACAACCGTGTTGTAAAGTTTTAAGTGAAGTTTCACACTAAAAGTTCACCGTGTGCTGCGATCGTACGGAAAACATTCTTCCAGTATGGGTTTCGGATCCTCGTGTACGTGAAATTTGTCGGCAAACCACTTTCCTCGACTTCTTCGTATCTTGGATAGAAGAAGGATCCGCTTGAACATTTCCAATTCTATTATATCGTTAAAAACTTGCATATAAATTGCTTTTACTTAACTCTTAAAGTGGCTTGAAAAATTTTTGTTTACTCGATCTTTTAGAAAAGTTAAACTATAATGCACAACTCACTTCAAAATCTCTGTGCTGAACTTCACGAAGAGAGGAATTTGATACCTTTTAATTAAAAATGAAAATGAATTTCCATGACTTAAAATAAATGCAGAAAAGCGCATCGTTGCATGTCTAAGCGATTTCTCTCGCGTTCTAGAAAATATTGCTTCGGCAAAGAGAAACGTTTCGATAGAAATAAATAAACCTTCTTTGCCACGAATCGGCCTTTGCGTTGGAATTTAATTATAAGTACTTCAACATTTTTTGTGTATTTCATGATCAAAGCGCTAACTCTTGTGTAAATGGCGAGGAAATTTAAGGAAACTAGTTAACCTTTACACACTTTTTGCCGATTTCTGTGGATTTCAACCTTGAAAGAATTTTGCTAAATCGCCGGTCTACATGCGAGACTAATTTAAATAATCAACAATATAGAAAATGAAGGAAAAGTACCAAAATAATAATACAATCTCGATGAAACATAAGGTCAAACGTAAGATTGATTTTTTTTTATGAGCTCATTCGGGTGTAGGATTTTAAAGGTCTGTAATTCACAAAATCAGTAGAATGACTGCATTTATTGTATTGAGTACAGATTTTATCGCTCGCATTTCTTGCGCCGTAAGAAAAGGTAGTGTAAAATGGTCAAACAGAGTTTTCAAACTACCGGTTGGATTTTACGATCCGGAAGAACGATTTTTTTTTGCAGGTTGAGTTTGAACATTTGGAATGAAATATACCATCGGCTTCATGTGATTTATGACATTATCGTCCCTAAGTTGAACATTGGCTACGAATAAGTAGGTTTTAATAAAATTAGTGGCATGTATCGCTTGTCCGATAATGTACTACACTCGGCGCGAAAATTAAATCATCCGCTTGCATCAAAAGTTGACGTGTTCAATGAGTGATTACTTGAAAAGTTGTAAAAAAAAATTTAATCGTGAAAAAGTGCATCTTGTGTATAGCCACAAAACAATTTAATCTGCGCTTGATAGTTGCTAGTACTGGGCAAAATGTGACGTAGTACAAGTTTGTGAACTGCTATTATTCGTTACGTGAAGTGCGTGTGAAACTCTTCAGCTCCCCTGAGTGCTGGAAAATCGCAAGGATAAAAGCCCCAGAGGTGAGCTTATTCACGTCTACATTCAACTTTATTTTGTTCTGATGGGAATTAAAATGTGAAGCTTTCCAAGTTTGCTGGGAAAATATTTAGATGTATGTATTGGAATTTAATTTTGAGAATTGGTTCACAGTATTCCAATTTCATTAATATAAGAGGCTTCTTTTTCACAGATTACTTCTCATGTCAGTTTTCAGATGAGACGAGAATTCAAATTGTAAAAGAAAGATTCTTGACACGTTTTATTTTTGTGCAATAACTCAAAACTGTAATATACAAAATTCAGAATATTCATGATCTTTGAGGAATAATAAAGTATAAGGACCTAACACCCTGATTTTCAGGGATCTTGAGATGTTTAAATAAGCTCAGATTCATTATCATATAGATAGCTTACATTATCGTATGAAAATGAAGAAATTCTTGAAAGCTTTCAAATCGTTAATAAATGTAAGAAGATGAATTTTATGCATTCTAGATCGCATTGAAAAAATAATTGTGTTTTAATAATTTAAAAGTTCATTGCATTTTTTAGACGAATAACTTGCAGTCAGCAGAATATATTTATTAAATTTGTGTCTCCCATCGTATGTATATATATGAGAATTTATAAATTAATGTAGAGAGATGAAAAAAGAAATCTAATCGTTTAAGAATCTGATTATGTAAAAGCTACATAGTGGTACCAATTTTCCCCCGAAATTTCTTCATTCAAATTCGTTAGCCCCATAAACGATGGATTGTTTGGTTGGAAATTTACGCGAGAATTTGAATCATTCATGAGAGAAACTGAATGGCGTGAAATCACTTACATTTGCCACACAGTAAAAAAGGAAATCTTCCCTCCAGACGTGTTTCTAGAAAAATCTCATCACTTTCTCGCCTTCGCGCACAATTAAATTCAATCAAAGAAATACAAAACTGCTTTTATACCAATACTGATATTAAAAAGTGAAAAACAATAGTAAATCGTGTTATATTCAAATTGCTTTTCCGATGCATTAATATTATTATTAATATTATATAATACAATATTTATTGATGTTATTTATGATTCTATTTGCCGAATATTTTTTGTAGCTTTGCAAATATTTGACTGTAAAGTTGATTCATATTTGACGAAATGCTTTTGTTTTCTAGAGACGAATTAATTAAACCTGATTTTCTATTAAACTAATCAGAGACATGAGTTCATATCTTCAAAATGAAGTTTTGGGACAATTATGAAAGATAAGAGTGTTGATTTATCATCGCAGACAGAACAATTTATTTAAAGTAATGAGAGGTCGGGGCTTGTCGACTCTCCCCTAAAAGAATATTTTTAATTTTCTTCCACAACGGGTGAATTAAATTAAAAAAGTAATTGCTTCTTTGGACAAGAATAGGCTACTATCACGCGCACTACATTATCGGATTTACTCAAGCCGTCCCTGATTTTATAAGACTCTTGAAATACATTGAACTTAAGTGCTTTACAGAAATGAGAAAACCTACTTCAGTTTTATATAATGCAGTTTGCATTTCTTTCTTTCTCGTCCTTTAAGTAAACGAAATTGGAAACCAAAGCCTGTTGTCGTATAAAGAAAATATTTTCAAATAAATCAGGAATTTTACGTTCAGCTTGTTTTAGTATTAACTATTATTATGAGTATCGGCGCCCTATTTTTCGATAATTTTCTTGGATAAGGAAGGTATGAATAAGGGAATTCCTTGAGGGGGTAGCTAACAAAAGACACCAATTTTCCCCGAAGAAAGAATATCTGGAAAAGTTGGAATTTAGGAGTCTCATTGACTTCATTAGGTGAGAAGAACATCGTCAATTCTTTGAGTCTACTGAATAACTTCTCACCAACTTGCTCACTTGCTCTAGGGGATTGGAAAGTTTTTTATTTCATTTGAAACGACAGGTCTTCTATTCTGAAGGAAAGATCCTTGTTAGTGTGATTTCTTTTGAATTTTGATTAACAAAATTTCTTAATAAAAATGAGATATTCTACGAGAACATTTAAAATCCCTTAAAATTTCTTAGAAGTTTTTTGAAATATGCTAAAATTGCATGAATTCCTTTAAAATTCCTCGAAATATCCTGAAATCCCTTAAAATACAAGAAACCTCTTGAAATGTCTATCTAAAAAATTCTCTCTAAAGAAAGTTTACTGCAATAAAATTATATGACTCTATAAAATGGAAACAATGTAACGTAAAATTTGAAACGATTAAAGAATTGAATCTTATCAAATAGCCATTTCAAATATGAAGCTCTTTGAAGATCTTTATGCCTCTTACCTTTAAAAATCGTTTTATATAAAATTCGTATATCTACAGAATATACGTTGTCTATAACATATGAGTGTATATAAAGTATTCAATAAAAAATGATATCTTAACTCTACAACATGATAAGAAAGGGAATCGTAAAGAAAACAATAAGAGATGGGAAAATGAGACTTATATCGAGGTATCCATAAGAGCATAAAGAAAGTAATATACTACAAAGTATTACAAAAACACTAAAACCGTACTTTCCTGTTATCTACCTTACTTAAGAGCATCGTATCCATTCTTTTAAAAGTGGACAGCATATAGTGCTGTTGTTATTTATCATTAACTTTTTAGGGCGAGTTTTCTACCCATGACCATCTTCTTCCCTGACAAGAAGAAGATGGCCAACTACAAACACGAATTACGTTACAGAAAACGGCGACGCCAAAAAGATGGATGATATTAATCCCAAGAGCTTCTATCAGTTCAATAAAACATAAGAAACTGAAGGAAATTCAAAGAAAATATTGTATTGGCAAAATCATATAGATAAACGAAAGATTACACATGTTTTATAAAAAAAACTTTAATTCATTTGGAACAAGCATACTTTTCTTTGAAAAACAAACAGCTAAAAAAGCTGGAAATGTCAGACCTTTAAAATATTTCATGTGTATAAATAAAGTTTATTATACACAAAGAATTTCACCTTATACAAAAAATGCAAAGCTTTGAATTCTGGCTTTGAAATCAGACTATTCAAAATTGAAGAGAGCTGAAATTAAGGTGGTTTGAAATAGAGTGTAACTTCTTAAACTCTTTTAAAAGGCATTTTTTTCAAGTAGGCAAGAGTAGGTTTTTTAATTCCCTGGAAAAAGACGAGGACAAATTGTGTGTCAGGCGTACGCTTCACGATTAGGTTTTCATGCACTAAATTGCGGTTTCGTGGTTGTGCTATTGGATGGAGCAGCAGTATTCGGGCGTATCTGGTTCGGCCTGGATGAAACACTTGTTGGCTTTGGCACTCAGCCAAAGAACCCCGAACCAAACCTCAAGAGCCGTTATTTTGTAGCCGATGAAACGCCAGTTTCAGCTTTTTTTATATACTTCTCTTCCCTTCTTTCCATAATTGTCACATCCATGAAAATATTTATCCCTTTTTAAACCCCTTTCAAAATGTTGACTTATTTATAATATAAGGTCTGTGATTTATAATGTACGTTATAATACTTTTTTCTTAACCTTGGAGTGTCCCAACACGCCCTAATATTCCCTAAGACAATTTCAGACACGAATAAGGACTCATGGGAAGCACGTGGAAGTCATATAAAGAAGCAGGCGTATACATATCAGTATTATAATAAATGGTTTTTCGTGAGTGCGTATCGTCCCCATGAGAAAAGTAGAATCGTTATGTTTTTCTACCAATTGTCATAAATTCGTATGTTTTCATATATTTTAGACCAGGAATGACTGATGACTCCACGTCCGACTTGACAATTAAAAATTCTTCTCCTAAATAAATTTTGAAATTCAGTAAAAGAAAATATAGTTGATAAGAGAGAATTCAGGAATCTAAAGGGCAGATTCCAATTTCGGAAGCTAATTCTGTTTGTCCTCTTGAGCAAACATTAAATATATGCTCATTCAAGTTTAGGAATGGAAAAAAATACTTTCAAGCCTGAGTTTAAGTTTCAAACTTTTTCCACAATGTTAGACATTGAGAACAAACATCGTTGAACTTTTATGGACGATTCAACGACGTTGTCACCTTCACAAATAAAGACCCCTCATCAGGTCCCCCTAAACAAATATCCTATCGCTTGCATGGATCGTCGCTGTATAATAGCCTTAGAGAGAGAAAACATGTCTTCTCAACTAAAACAGAGCGAGATAAAATTTGAGCCCTTTTCTCGTATCACAATTTCAGGCTTCCCTAGTTATTCCTAAAAATTTGATTATTTAGTGATAAAGTCTATAGGTATAGATTGGCCTTGCCTTCCTAATAAAGCACTTGTTTAGTCGACTAAATATTTCCCTTTAGAATTGACCCATTTCTTAGACTTAGGAAATAAAATATTAATTGGCTTGATTGTTTATGTGAAGAGAGACCCTTAAAAAATTAATTGAGAATAAAAAGAATCAACCAGTATATTCCAATCTAAATCTAATTCTAAAACTTGGCAAGATTTCTTTTCTAAATGGAAGTAAAAAAACTAGCCTCAGGGTTCTGCCAAATCCCAATCCAAATTTTTTCACGGACTAAAGGAAAAGGGATTTGTTTATTTTTTTTCCGAATCTGTCTACGACTCGTGATGCCTAAAGCGCTTGTCTACTTTGTCTCTGTAACGAGACTATCTCCTTCCTTTTTTTTATGATTTTTTCCCTTGAACTACCCGTCTGCCAAAACGAATATGTATACTACTACCACCGGATGAAATATGAGCAGGGAAAACATGTCAAGGCATAATATGCGAATGACCTGACATGCCTGAGGGTTTTAACTTCTACAATAAAAAACTAAAACTCTGTTAGTCAGGAAACTGAAAAAACACACACGAAGTTATTAGAGATCGAATAAAAAGTTATTTTTATGTAAAGATTAGAGGTAAATTCAATTTCAAAAGCAGTCTTCATCTAAAGATTAAATGATATGCTAATAGTCTTGACCTTAATGTCATTCATTTCAATTTTCCTCTAAATAAATCGTGACAGGAGATTTAAAGCTGCGTGGGAAAATATCACCTTCTTATTATAGTAGATACTTCATTATTATGTTTATTTATGTTATGTTTTTTTGTTTTGTTAATTTGGTGTGATAAATCATAGAAAAATTATGACAAGTCGATCACAGTAATTATTGACAATAGGAATCAAAACAATTATTGGTGATGGGTTGATTAACTCTCCAGTGTAATCATCAGGCTAATTATACCTTTGATCGATTGAAAATACAGCTTCTATTATCAAACGGATGAATTAATTAATTTTCAGTCAAATGTTGTTAGAATTTAATGAAATTATTTGGAAAACTTATTGTTATATGAATTAATTATACATTATTATAATTTTAATTCTTAAAAAATTAAATTATAGGTGGATGAACCCAAATATATTAGAGTTTTTTCTAGTAGAGTAATTACAAAATTTTCCAGGCGTAACGCCATTTTGACATCCATGAAATACACATAAACGTAATTACGGTGTCCCAAAGGTAACGAGGCAAGTTACACTTTTATAAGTAGTATACTTAATTAATGAGATTAAAAGCTGCGATATATTTTTTTATATCTCGATGTTATAAGTAATACAAGGGTAAATTGTTTTGTTTTATTTTAATTGTTTTAATCGCTTCGAGTATGGTTAATTAATTCGTAAAAAATTTATTTAACTGACTCAATTTTAACAGGCTTATTTTATAAATTTTATTTTATCTAGTTATTTTAAAAAGAAGTACATTTATCAGCTATTTAAAGTCTTGAATAAATTTTTCTCATTCTCAATTTATATCTATATCTATGATAATGTATCAGAATTTATATAAAATTCCACTCTGAAAATAAAAAAACTGCTTTTATGTTTATCACTTCACAGACCCTGAAAATGGGAGTGAATATTTTATGAGAGTTCAAAAGTGATAGCTCGAAATAAAAAATGTTTAATAAAGTATAAAATAAAATAAAATACTTTTCATTAAACTGTTACATTTTATCTTTTTTACTGATAACTCTTTTAGGTCCAAGCTATTTAATTTTTTGCACACTTCTTGATGAATGAAAATATTAAGAAATTATAATCACATTTGTAGGAATCACATAGGGAAGTCAACTTTATTCCGATATTTCCACAGTTGCAAATTATATATTTTCTAAAGCGATAAATTAAATGTATACCGTTTATTATGTTCCTCTTAGCATAGTACTTTGGCTAAGGTGTAAATAAGTAAGAACTTTCACTTCCAGATAAGGCTTTTGGTTTTGCGACAATAAAGTGGTAGGTAGTTTAAATTTACAACGAAAATTATCAGTAACCTGCCACGTATCTTTCCCACTCTCAATAGCTTTTGAAATGGGTCATATATGCGCTTGGATATCTTTATCAAGACTGCGTTTTGTGACTTAAGATATAGGATAGAGGGCATCATTTATTTTACATAATGGCTGTTTTGTATCGCGGTTATCCAGATTTCTCCTATAACCATAATAATTTCACAATATTCGTTTTTTATTACCATATTATCTCGTTCCTTTATTGTCTCAGGTAAGCTCGACTTCCATAATATGCAATGGAAATGACAGCAGTCTCACCAATTTCAAACTTACTAATGACAATCAAAAGATTTACTATACACGTATACCTATAGTTAATTCAATTTGATTTCAGCGTTTTTATAATCGCAATTTTCAGCATATATTCAAAAATAATGACTCAAAAATTCTGAACGTTCAATTTTTGTTTAGACAAAAAATATTTATTTCGACAATCGAACAATTTTGTTACTTTTATTTGATTTAATGTTAACGCAGGTGCGTTTTTTGACAACACTAGCAGACCAACACGTTCGCTACGCACACGATTATTTATTTAATTATTATTATTATTTATTTCTTACAACTTTAAGTCATTAAAAAATCGAATGTATAAAATCTTAAAAAATTTGTGAAATCCTTTAAAATTTCATGAAGTCCTTTTAGAATTCAACTAAATCTTTTAAGTACTATAAAAATCTCTTGTAATCCCTTTAAATTTTAAGGAATTCCAAATGTTTTAAAATTTTGAGGAACTTTAAGAGTTTTCTAAGAATTTTAAAAGATTTAAACGAATTTAAGCGATTTCTAAAATTTTCTACATTTTTATAAATTTTCGTGAAATTTTAAGGTATTTCAAAAGGTTTGTATGAATTTTAAATGAGGTTCTGAAATTTCAAGGAATTTAAGGATATTTTAACGAATCCTCTTAAAATTCTTTCAAATTCCATAAAAAGCTTTTAAATCCTTTAAAATTACTTTTAGAAATCAAAATTTAAAAAATTTTTTTCAAATTTCACAAGGAAACTTAAAATTCCACTAAATCTTTTAAATATTATACATATCTCTTGTAATCCCTTTAAATTCATAGAAACTTCATAAAATTATTGAAAATTCTTACAAGACTTTTAAAATCCTTTAAAATGTAACGAAAAATGTTAAAATCCCTTAAAATATATAAAAATCTTTTTAAATTTTTCAAAACTTTTCAAAATTCCCTAAACTTTCACAACAAAATTATTTCAATCGTTTTCGTGAATTTTTAAGGGATTTGAATATGTTTTTAGAAGTTTTAAGAAATTTTAACGTATTTCGAAGTTTTTCCTGACATTTTTTTGCACCATTAGTTTGTTTTTCTTTTTCAACTACAAGTCATTCAAAAACCAATCAGGTTTGCAACAACAATGTTTGCGAGATTTTCGATATATTTCGTGACACCACTTTTTTTAAGATAGGATTATGTCGATATAATTTAATATTTGTGTTTGAATGGAAAAAATGTCAGGCATATTAACTCATGAGTTATAGGATTGTGGTTTAGGTTATTGACTTGCGTGTGATAGTTTGTGCGTTCGATTCCCTCAGCGTTGCGTGCGAAATTTTATATGTTATATAAGTGTTTACATTATTTAACAAATATCGATAAGTTCTATGAATTTTCGTATATTTAAAAATAAATTCTCAAACTAGAACTTTATGTATGTATTTACCTACTGTAAGTGAGCAAAATTATAGTAAAATAGTTGAGGCGTATATTCAAGCTGGGAAATCTTTAAATAAAACCTTTTCCTGAGAATTAATTACGCTCTAGAAAATATTCTCAATAAATATATCTATTTAAAATCCAAATAACTTTCTTATTAGATTACTGAAATATATTTTAAAATTTTTGACATTTGTGGTAGTTTAGTTAAAGAAATATTAAATATTTTTACGTCGATTATTTTCTGGCAATTAAAAGTGTCGTTATGAAACAAACTTTAGCACTCTGCATAACGCTTTCAAATATTTACCAGACTGCGTTCTCTTGTCTGCCCTTTCTTCATTCAGAGAAACTCACAAGGCCGAAAATGGTGCCAGTGGCAGCATGTGCAAATAGCAGGCACAAGAGCTGAAGTGAGAATTTTGCTGCTGCGCATAACTAACCCGCTCTTTCCGACGAAGCGTGTTGATATGTGGATTATTCTCCGTCATAAAAGCGACTGACAGTTGACTGGGCAAAAATTCCCCTCACAAGAAATAAGCACTTCATTGAAAATTCTATCCTCAGTCAGTCTGAATATTTCAAATAAAAGTTATCGACCAGTTTTTTTATATAGGCAGAGATATAATAATTCTCACCAGCAATTCAGAATAAAAAGATAAATAAATATACCGAACGAGCCATCATAAATGCTATAAAAGAATGAAAGAAGAGTAATGCATAAAATTGAATTTCAAAATAGTTGTCTGACCAAACATGGGCATTTACTACTTAATCCCATTGGCTGGCTAAACATTGACCTCAGCTACCGACCCTCTCTTCCTCCCAGTAGTGCACATCAATGTTGGGTCTATCAATAGGCAGTAGTAAAAGTCACGTTTGGTCAGACACAAAGTTTCTAACGATTTGGTTGACGTCCGGGATTTTAAACAATTTTATAGAAGTTTAAGGGATTTCAAGAGGTTTCATGAGACTTTAAAAACTATCTACTAGATGTCTGCAAATTCAACCCAATTTTGAAACATTTTAAAAGTAGTTAAAAACAGTTTTAAAAATACACATAAACTCATCAGAGTTGAGAATATCAAATAAGTAAAATGGTTTAAGATAAAATATTATCCCGTTTATAATTTTTCATGTGGAAATATGACTGCTGACTGCAAAGATAAATTAAAATCTCCTGACTAGTGGCCCCAATTGTATTCAGTTTTTGTATTCAGAGACGTGTCACATAGAAAAACATGATAAATTGTTTTTTCAGAAGCTGCGAGTCCAATACCCGGCAAATGTTGACACAGAAGCACTCATCGATGTCCGAAGGTCGGTTCGTCATCCACGACCAGTGCGACGTGAGTTCCGGAAACTGTCAACCTTTTCCGATTTTTATTAAAGAACAGGAAACACTGACAAGTATTTCAAATTATTTGTCGATTCGAATCTTGAAGGCCTTCATAATGCCTCAAAATTCGATAAAAACACTTAATGAAATTAGTAAGGCAAATTAATTTGAGTAAAATTTGCAAGATGGATAAGTGCAGTGATCGCGAGATCGCAAAAAATGTTCGATATAGGATAATTGGTGAAAGGGGTGAAAAAAAGTCGTGGATGACGGTCGAGAAAATGATGACAGATCGGTAATGTGCAATTGAAGACCATGGAGGCCAACATCAGTTTTGGTAATGATACCTCCGTGGCAGGCACCTCATTCGGTGATTTCACGGCGATACTCACTGCCGCCGTTTTGGGGTTACTGATCCTTGCCACCATAGTAGGTGAGTTTTTTCTAAGTATTTTAAATAATAATCATTTTTATCAATTATTTTAATAAACCGAGAATATTTCATAGGAAAACTTTACAGCTATTTTTGTTTCAACTTATTTCATATATCAATCATTTTATAATGCCGCAATTAAATATCCATTTTCAATATTCAATAACCAGAATAGAGAATTTATTGTGAAAATTTCCATTCTCTCTTTGCTGATGCTGATAAATCAATAAAATAATTTACAGGCAATTAATATATGAGAAAGCAATAAAACTAATGAGTCTGGTGGTTTATTGCATCTTGCTTTTCCAAACGTCATAATTTTACCATAATTATTTCCATCTATAATAACTGAAATGATTTATGTTTTAAAAGTTAATGATTTATTTCCAATTGATTCATATAAAATTATTATCGGAATAAGAATTATTATTTTTACTATTATTTCTATTCTGATTATTACCAGTATTCTTCATTAATTACTAAACGCTTTTTTGCGACTTATCGAACTTCAAGACGAAGATTTCATCATATTAGAAAGATGGCATACCGAAATTTTGGCAGATTTCTTGACGATGTGTCATCCAGTAATTTTAAAACTGCATCATAATTTCACTTGGTTTTAAACAATAAACAACAAATTAATTATTTTTAGCTGCAACTCGTTAGATTGCCAGAAAATGATAAATAACGTATTTTCAGTTTTATATCTATACAAAAATTACTGCTCACTTTGCGAATATATAATTTAAAATACAATGCGTAGAATTTTCAATTGAGAATTGTGTTAAAGTTAAATATCAAAATCAATTCATGAAAAGTAATGATTCTAATTATTTGGAAGGAAAATAGAGATAAAAATCTACGATGTGGTTAATAAGGCACAAATTGAAGTTAGTATGCCAAGAAGCAACAAGTTTTTTCCACTTGGCACAAGACAAATTTTGCGTCTTCCACTGTCTGGTTTGTGCTAGAAAGTGGCGACCACTAGTGGGTACGAGATAAAGTGTCTCGTGGTCTCCCTAATGTCGTGTTTCTGTGAAATTTATAGCAAAATGAGAGCTTTTGTTGGAATAGGCAACGTTAGGAATAAATGAGCCTGGAAAATGGACGAAAGGTAAGGTGCTCGACGTACCACAATACTCTGAAAGGGAAAAAGAAACGATATGAGAAAAAAAAAATAGGGAGAAAACAAAATGCCCGGACGCAGAAGGAAAGTATAAAACCGACAACTTTTAAGGGTTGGGAAGATGAAATGTTGATTACTATTCTAAATTCCTCCCCATCTGAAAAAAGTCTTACAAATACATAAGAAAAGCTTAAAACGAACAATATTTCATAGAAAGTAGTTATGAATGCTTTTTCCTGTACATAATTAATATAGGTCATCTGATAGTTATATGAAAAAGAAACCGAATAAAAAATTGAAAGCCTATAAAATTGATGCCACGAATGATGAATAGTCATCATGTGTCGATGCACCTCTGCCATTTTCTACTGCTTTATCAGTGAGCACAATTGTGAGGTCATAGACACTTAAGTTTCATAAGCGTGCACTGAAATGAAAAAGCTGAGAATTGTTGGCTCAGTTATTTTTTCTCTCGAGTACACTGGATGCATTTTAATATAAGGTAGATTTACTGCTATCCCTGACAGCTAAGAATGATCTGCTAGATATAAACACACACTGCTTGGATTATTATATTTTTACGTACTGCTCAATAAAATTATAATTGAAAATGTAAAAGAATTTAAATAATCCATTTTTTATACGACGCTATAAATATATAGATTTATATATTTCTGTATAAATTTATCAGCATTACTTTCTTTATTTAATAATGCACCTAATAATACGTGATTCTCAAAATCAATTCCTGAGTTTTTTCCTGGCCTTTACAGAAGAAGCACAATCGAAAAAAATTCCCCCTTGATTGTAATACTAGGAGGTGTTTTCTTGATGAGAAAATAATTGCCATTTTCAGGTTTCCCTAAAAAGATTTAGAGCAAAAAATAGAAAAAGTATAATGATGGAAATAAAAGAGGGAAAAATAGAAAAAAGAATTGTAGTAATAGAAAATCTTAAGGGAAATTAATGTACAAGAAATTGTTCTTTAAACAATTATGATGAAAAACCACGAAATAAAAATGTAAATTTATCAAATTGTCCTAGTTCATAAAAAATACCAATTTCCCTGAGGATTTATCTTCCCATCCTCAAAGTTATGATTTTTTGCACACGTGGCGTATTGGAACAACAGTCCTCATTTATAGAAAGGGTGAAAAAGAAGGGATTTATACGAAAGCTCGTTTCCTTTTATCCTCGGGTCAAATCCTCGTAATTAATTATACTTTTTTTCCGAGATGTCTGCTAATGACAGCAACAAGAATTATGCCCAAACCTATTATTGTGGGTTCAATTTTCACGCCTTTTGCAGACATAATTTATATCTAGAGTCAAAAACAGTGTACTCAAAAACTGATTTAAATTTAAATTTAAATCAATTATCCAGCATAATTAAAATCCAAGATCGTATCTTTGAAATGAAAAATATTGAGATAGATTTCAATTAAGGTTGAGTGTTGTTTTTGAATGAATAACATATACGTACAAGTGGGATTTGAAGACACCCATTCATGTATTTCAGGGAGTCAGTGAGTGTCTCTGAACCATTTGAAAGCACAGTAGGTGATCAATTTGAAGTTGACGTCTTTTCAGTGTGTGTAATCTATCAGCGAGACTGACATTTACCAGCCGCTTCCGTTTCCCTGAAACACTTGTGCATACTTTTCGCAAAGAGATATATATATACTATACTGGCGAGATTTTACGACGCTGCTGTTCCGCAACTGCGAACTCGGCATCTGTGACTCCCAAGAGTAATGGCATTAGCCCTTCCAGTCAGCAATTTTATTGGTACTTCCGGGTACTTATGTTTTTGTGTCTCAACCTGAGGCAACCCTTCTGCTTTCACGAGGGTCTTTAAACCCCTTGCAGTGTCTCGAATATGGCTAAGATCAGCAGAAATGATTCTAGACTTGAATTTACTATGGCTTATTCTATATGAAAGGTGCTTATGCTATTTGAAATTTTGTATTAATGCAACTGCATATTATGCGATTATTATACATATAAATATACTCTAAACTTGAATCAGTCAAATTCCACTGATTTGCTCAAATTCCACTCTTTTCCCACGATTTTAATCAGTGAAAAATCTACTGGAAACCAGTGAAAAGTCACTGTAATTTTTAGTAGTTTATGACGAGTACTGAAAATTCCAGTGACTTTTGACTGTTTCTCAGTGGATTTTCACTGATTAAAATAGTGAGAAAAGAGTTACTGAAAATCAGTGGAATTTGACTGATTCAATTTTAGAGAGTATAATTTTCCAATTAAAGATAATAAAATTTTCAATTTGATATCTCAATACATAAATTTAAAAGTAAAGTTACAGAGAAAATAATGTCGGTAAGGTCTTTTCAAAATTGAAGTGTCAACAAAATTAGTACGCAATTTCTCAGAACATAAAGTAAACTTCTTAAACCTACCCTTTAAAAGTTAGTCTTTGACTTATCAAATAAAAAATGAAAAATATATCCGAGTCGAGTGCAGAAAAATTTTTCAAGTTAACCCACTTCAAGTGAGCTAAATATTAGCATATAAAGAAACGTAGTTATTTTTTATCAGAACTTATGTAACATGGTATAGAACAGTATCTTTTCAAGCAATACAACCTTCAATTAAAACTTTATCATGAAAGTTTCGTATTTTGGAGATAAGAGGGAAGTCACGTACACTTATTTCTCATGTCGAACGGTAAAACGGACCTTTTTATTCGTCTCTGTTTACAAGTATTGTAAGAAGTTTGCCCTTGTTTCGAAAATTAAAAGAGTTGAAAAATTAAGTATCTTTATACCATCTCTTTTATGAGGCGAACTTACTTTTCTAGGTTCATAAAAAAAACACTTTTTCAACAAGTTTCTACTTTCTAATTGGTTTCTCAAAGGACTGGAGTCTCTTATTCCGTCCGAAAAAAGAAATACGTATTTCATTTGTTTAAGTAATTATTTATACGAAATAAAGAATAAGAAATGTCAAAAAAATATTTTTCTCTTTTCAGGAAATGTATTTGTGATAGCAGCAATCCTAAAGGAAAGGAATTTGCAATCAGTGGCAAATTACTTAATCGTGAGTTTGGCTGTTGCAGACCTAATGGTTGCCTGTCTCGTCATGCCTCTAGGAGCTGTTTACGTGGTATGAAACTAACAATATTATTAAATTTTAGTTATGAATTCAGGGCCTAAAATAGAACCGCATGTATCTACAATATCTACTTATTATACATATATATATATAACTAATCTAATCAATAGTCTACTGAATAATTCCCGTAAATTAACAGGTCGATAAATTATTGTAATAATTCTGTCCACAAAACTAATCCGGCAGCAAGATGTAAATCAACATTTCGTGAATTATTCAAATCTTCATGCATTAAATGAAATGAATCCAAAATACAATCGATTATTATTTGGGAAGTTGAATCGAATTAAATTGGAATTAAATAAATTAGAAACTAGATTTTAGTATAAACATTTTCGTTTGATGACCTCCTTTATGAAAAAGAGTTAACGTTAGGTATAAAATTTTCTTTTCCTTTTATCAACATTAGAGTGGTAGAATCAAGCAGACGATTCACATTTTCTTGAAAGTACCTTAGAGTTTTTCTCATTTGTTCTTCCATTCTCTTCTTATTTAGTTTTTATGTGTCCGGTGTGTACGGATGCAGGATATACTAGAATCCATTTTTTTTTCAGTGTGTATCTCGCAGGCACTTTTTTATGCCGAGTGCAGTCCCGTGGGGTGTAAGACAAACCAAGTGCGTTTGGGTAGACGTCAAAAGAGCTAATTAATTATTCAACATGCACTGGGATTCCACAAGCACACAGAATATTCAACGAGATTCATATCTCGTTTCTATTTATAAGTTGTGACCGCGCATTATTATATATAGCTATTACTATATATTTCAAATATGAAATCGCTAATCTCGTAGATACATTTTAATTTAAAACTGTTTTGATTTAGTACTCCAGTCTAAAACAATAAATCAATGGTTCTGTTCTCGAATTTGACATTTTCTAATTAATTGTTAAAATTATAACATATGCACTTCATCCTCGATGAAATTAGTCTCGAATCATTTTTCGTAATATCTTTAGCAGCTGTCAAGTATAAAATGCAAAACAGAAGTCATTATCTCAATTATCCATCAGTTAATTTAAATGATTCTGAATTCAATCTTGACCCAGTTCATTCGAATTTAATAACTAACTTTCAAGACTCAACACACTTCGTTAGTTTTCACGAAGTGGATCCGAGTTCTGCATTGATGAAAAATCCGATAATAAAATTTTGCAAGTATAAGCAGTAGGTGAGAGTTCAGAGGTAATTGGTTATTCATGAATTGATATTAGTGCTTTGGAACTAGCTGACCTTGAAAGCAATAAATGAATACCTAATATGTTAGAAGAGGCGTTCAATCTGTACCTACAAAAATAGAAAATCTTGCCTCTACTTTTTTTTGTAACTCCAACCAATCCCGAATCGAGCAAGTATACAATGAATTATTAGGACGAGTGATATGGACCACAAAAAAAAGTAAAAGAAAGAATTATTTATCATTTTATCCTATCTCGATAAGCCGCAGCTGGGTAATATCGGGAGCTATATTTCACGTTAATCGATCTCCGATAGACTATGCTACACAACTACTCAGCTTAGCTGTCATTATGGTTATTACCGATATAATTTACGAGTTAAATTTTTTTAATATCATGTTCAATTACCGGTTGATATCGCTGAATTCGAGCGACGTGAGATGCTTCATTGTTTTGGCAGATTGACAATAAATGTCAATCGCGGTTTTCTCTTCTATGGTTTTATGTTTGAGTGATAGACTTATAAATTTCATAGTTATTGATTTTTATTTAGTGATTTATATATTTTTTGCATTTAAAAAAGGTCCATCTTACAGTTATTTGTTATTTTCATTAATAAAAAAGGTGAAAATGTCATATTTTAAATAAAAATACGTAAGAAATAGGGTTCAAACAATTTTAAAGAAATTTAAGGGATTTTTAAAGAATTCAAAACAGTTTCAGGGTTTTAACAACATTTCAAATTTTAAGAAAGAGTGTTTTCCTCTCACGCAGTTTTTATCACGTGTCAAACTATCTTCTTCAACTTAGCTCGATTTTGCTTGAACCATCTGTTCGAATCAGAATTTCTTGCAAAGCAACGTCCAGTCACGTTACTGTAGAAGTTTTAATGTGACATGGGTTGTGATATGATAGATAGCATCTCGAAGAACTCATGTTTTCAAACGAAATTTGATTCAAAGAATCGAAATATTAGAGATAATGGATAAAAAAAAATGTGAAAAACAGATAAAGTTATCTCTTTCAGTTATATTTGCATTATACATCCCATCATTGTAAATGACCATTTATACACTCACTTTAGTGCATACTTTATTACTTGGTCCGTTAATTGTGCTTTGTTCCAGAAACGTTACGACCGAGTATACGATTTTTCCATTAATTTCATTATCTACCACAGCTCGTATCTTGCATCCACGTCACGTTTGCTTCTTGTAGAAGCCCCTGTTGAAAAAAAAGAGATAGAAATCTTATCCCTTTCTATCTCCTTCTATCTCTTGCCTATCCCCGTCTATCTCTTTCTATCTTCATTTTAATTCACATCAACGCCTATTTCTTTCAATTCCCATTTCTCTATCTCTTTTTATCTTCATTTCAATTCTACAAAATTCTTGGGAATTTCTACAATATAACTGAAACAAAATGAAGTGGAGAGATAAAATTCTAATGTTTTTATTAACTTGCATGCTTGAGGAAATAACCCACTTCTCTAAACTTAATGTTTTTCGTGCAATTCAAATTTTTAGCATTCCTGTTACTTTTATATTCAGTTTTCTGAAGTTGTTACAAAAGGTCGCATCCACAAAGAAGTACAAAAAAAGTATAAAATATGACTTGCACTTCTCGAGTCTTTTTCGTGGCTCACTTTGTTCTGTTGTCAAAAGTGGTCGTTTAATTTACTGAAAAAAAAACTGATCTATACAGGAGGGAAGAAATGTCTCTTCACTATCGAGATACAATAAAAGCATTTACGTATAAAATGTTTTGTGCAATTTCCGCAAATATAAATCACAACTATCAAGATTGAGAGACAGGGAATCCAGCTTTCGTATCCAATAACAGTTATTGTCTTCCGAAAGTAAAATAGGCTCAGTGTCCTTCATTCAGGCTGACGTCAGCACGAAACAGAGAAGGAAGGAGCGCGAAAGTACGCCGTAAAAAATGTAAATCTCTCTCACACCACATTCTCTGAAATCCAAATAAAGCATGAAAAAGGAATCACCTTGATTTAAAAGGGAAGTTGTGATAAAACTTCAGAAAAAAAGCCCTGAATTCAACGAAGTGAAAAAAAAGAAACCAGATACAGAAAAGGTTTGCTTTCGAAATGAAAAAAATTTCATCTCTATATTAAATCTCCGAAGGAAAGAAATCAAAACACCGTTTCTGCAAGATAAATAAAGGATTTGTTATTTCTTTGTTTTACAAATAAATAAAGAAGCTCGATCTCCTTTCTTTTTTTTATTTAGGTCGAAAATGGAAGGAAAAGAACGATTCTTTTTTCACGCACGAGTAATTCCTGCATTATTTATATTTACGGTATTTAATGCAAGACAGTCTCGTGAGGGTGGAATTTGTGGAAAAGGTAGAATAGGTGGAAAATACGTCCTTATCCGATTTCCTTTGGATCCCGAGGGAAGAACGCTTTTTCCTGCCACCCTTTTCCTATCCTGGTTACGAAAATCCTCATATACTCTCTTCTATCACGCATAACGCTCTGAGGCCCTTTGTTTTTCCCTCACAACCTGACAACCGACCATAAGTCTGCCTTTTCACGTATACCAACTAAGTCTAATGCCCTCTGGGTATGTATGTATCCAACTGGTCATATCAGCCATATGTTACTCAACTAGCATACACACACCCTACAGAGGGGTGCCAAAAAGATGAACGATCACTTGGCTTTGTTTCTATGTCATTTCCTCAAACATATCTTAAAAAGGAGGGCATGGGGGGGGAGAATAGTTCATTAAGCTGGGTGCACCAAAAGGAAATTTAATTAAATAAATGCCCACTGGCCTTAAATCTTGATACCATCCACACTGAGCATATTTTGCAGTTTGGGTAATGTCGAAACATATGGGACATTGTCAAAAAGTTTTGATGTTCCTACCATGTATTACTACTATATAGTTTTTAATTTTTTTATACACTTATTTAAATGTTATCTAGTAAATCCCATTTATTCGGAATAGTTCGGATAATCAATTAAAATTTTCACCTTAAAAATTAAATTTATTTCAGGTCGAAAATTCAAGTTATATATATATATATATATATATATATATATATGATAGTGACCCATATAAAGAATTGACTTCGAAGGAAGAACTGATGTTTATTTCGGGTTCTTGGGTTTATCATAAATTCATAAAATGTTATCAATGAGAATAATCTACAGCTATTTTCTCGTAAGGTCTAATTTATTGGCCCAAGAACGTCAATAAAAACTGCAAAAGGTTTCCCAGTATCTATACTTCAAATTTAAAGATAATAAATGTCCATTCCCACTCTTAAATCTTAATATACAAACCGCAGTAGGAATATTGCGCTATCGTGGAAATGGTAAGACATATCTATGAAAAAACTGATTTCAGAGCGGAAAGTGGAGTTTATTGTAGACTCTTGGGATGGCTATAAATTCATGGAATATTATAATATGTTTCCGAGTCGAAATTAGATTTCGGGTCGAATTTTAACCTTTTAATGTTTATTGAGCTAACAAAGTGGTCCAGTATTTTTAAGAATTCATAGCTTTCGCAAGAGATTCAGGTATACTGAAAAAGTAGATAGAAATATTTATTTCATCTTCAATTTCTTTTCATTCGTTAAATAATAATAATAATAATTTAAGGAATCTTTTCGGGTTCACCATAAAAATTTGTATTATAAAAAATGGGTGTTAAAAGAATTTGAAAATTATACATAAACTGGATCATCACTCACGAATGCATAAATGTCTAAATGACCATTTAAACCCGGAAACGGGTATTAACGGGAGGCAGGGCTTTTCAGTTATTACAAACGAGTTCGATCGTGCGGCAAAAGTTGGCTGCGCACGTAAATTACAAGTCTGTGTGTACCAGCAATTTTGTGTATAATCTACTTTACGCTAATTCCCTTTAATGGTTTGAAATTTGATAATACGATGGCCATAATAATTGCACTCTCCAAAATCGTTATATTTAACCTTTTTGTCAAAAATGAAAATATTCATGAAAAATAGAGGAGTTTAATTCAGTATGAAGCTAAGTTGTTATTTATAGTCTAGAAATAAATATAATAAACCTCTTTGTATATTTGTTGTACGAAAATATTTCAGAAGGGTTTACTTTAGAAACCCTTGGTAAAGAAATTATGTTAATTTAATTCAAATTTCTCATCCAGTTTTAATAAGAATTCCTTTTAATGATTCTAATGGTGCATTTAATTAATCAACTGAGATTATTTTTCTTTACTTTAGATAATGAAAAGCAAAATTAAACGCGTCATTAAGTTTCCTTTTGGAACTAACAGAAGGATCGTAGCACGCAGAATGTAGGAACGAATAGATTGCATCTAATTATTGGTGTCATTGTCGAGAATTACTGCCGAGGTAGCTTATCAGGATCTGTTCCATAGTCCCAGTACAAAGTTAGAATTGCTAACGTGCTCAAATTAGTACCGAGATTAAGATCATTATAATTATTCAGTTCTTCTTACAATGTAAATGCTCATTACAGTTACTCTGACTTTGCATTTAGGGCCTTTAATTATTCTCTAAACAAACAAAAATTCAGAAACTTCACAAGGTCAAAGGAATATTATTTATTGTTTAACATAATTTCCGAAATAAAAAGTCTTGAAATTTATCGATACTCAAATGATGTCTGACCAAAAACAGGAGTTACTACTGCCAAGGAGGTAATGAAATTTTTCTAATCATAAAAAATATGTATAAAATGAAATTTCCGATATCCATTTAAATAAATGTAAGTTTTCAAAAGCACTTAAACTTTGATGCTCACATTTAAAATCGCTGAAATGATCAAAGTTGGAAGTCTTCCAATTTTCCTTCCATCAATCAGTTAAATTGGACAAGTTTTTAAAGCACAATTTTAAATGTAGATAAGGAACAAGTTAGTTTATCGTTTAAATAATGAAATGGATCTTTCATCGCATCCATTCGTTTATGAGAGTCGCATTCAGAATGAATCGGCGGTGGAGAATCTGATAAAGTTTCTAAGGTCGTCGTTTCTGCGATTTTGCTCGCGTTTTCAACATCGGATTCACCTCTCGGAGCAAAAAGAAGGCCTGGCTAGCCGGGATGAATGGAACTCTGACTTTCTAGAAATTTTGCCACTTTCAAGTAAACCATGCGATTCGTTTGGCAATTGCATGTTTCTGTCTCTCTCTGCCTCCAAGGCGATGAAGGTCGCAACTTTTCTGCGACTCCACTTTCCTCAGGATAATACGCCCGTCGTGTAAATCTGAAGTGATGGTAATTAAACTTGTGTCTCGCGGGTGAATATTCTTTACTTTCTGAGGGCTCTTCTTCAAATAAATTAAACTTTATGCTCTTTCTCTAGAATATTTTTTTTCCTTAAACTCTAGGTGCCTGAAAGCTTTCTTTATAAATCAGACAAAAGAGCCGACTCCTTTTTAAGTTATAATTAAGAGTTTTTTCAATTTAATATTTCATTTTTCATTTAGCGAGTTTCAGAATAAAACAGAGTGGAATTTGTGAGAGACGTCGGCTGCATTTTTTTTTTTTTTTTTTGATGCAATTATATACCGATATCGATTATTGCAATAATTAAATTAATAATTCTAATTCAATTGAAACTGTCTTTTGAATTTCAAGGGAAAGTAAGATCTTGTATCTTGCTGTTGTATAAATGTGAAAAGTTGTTATACGTGTTATGCCTTTATTTGTAGAAGTTATGTTGGAAAACTCTCGTCTTTATTGGAATTCCAGACGTGTAACGTTTGTTCGAATAACCGCTGATTTCTTCGCTATCTTAGAACGACAGCTGTTGCTATTGACATTCTCAGTCGGTCGTCGAGCACGTGTTACGATCGAGTATTCAGGGATGAGCAAGTCCACAATAGTGGCAGAGGAGGCACTTTTCAATTCAAGTTGTACCATCCATCAAGTGGAAAAGTCGTAAAGGATAATTAAATTGAAGGAACAGATCGAGCCATTTCTCACTCTAAAGCACAATTTGTTATTCTCTTCAATGGTATCTCTTTCTTCTCTTTTTTTTGACTTCTCTACAATCTTAGACAATTTAACATGAGCAATCGGTAAAAACATTTATTTTTCTTTGAATTTTTCATTTTTAATTAAAAAAAAAAGTGAACGTCAAATTTTAAAAAAACTAATACACTCTCTCTCTGATGAGAATTTAAAAATTTATAAGAGATATTCATGAAATGGTTTGAAATCTTTTGCCAAAAATATCGACTCTAAGCAAAAGAGAAGCAAACACGTGAAGCAAATTTATAATTAACTAATTGCCTCTCTATATATTAGGGGTTAAGATAAATATAGATTGATCGTTATGGCCAAATGGCAGTCGTGATTTAAGTCATACATTCCGCCAACTTTCTTGTAAATAAATAAATAAGATACATTTTGAGCTGCAAAAAGCAATGAGAAAAAGAATAATTCACCGCTCTCTCCTGTGTAAAATCTATTTTATTTATTTATTTATGAGAAAGTTGGTACTTTTTTTCTAAGGATGTCAAAAGATTTAAAAAAATTTCAAGGGATTTAGAAATATTTTCTAGCTATTTAAAGGAGTTTTAAAAGTTTTACAAAAATGAGATTCTAAAAAATATTAAATGGGAAAAAAATTTAAAAAGTTCGAAAACAATTTCAAAATATCTTTAGAAAATCCGCAGAACACATTTACGACAGACATTCAGCTTTACATATATGTATTTATATATTCCATAAATCTTCTAAATGTTCTTACTGCAGAGTATTTTATTACATTATTTCAGTATTTACTGCTTGAGAAAGAAACTTGTATACATAAAATTCCAAATTTATCTCATTCTCTCCAATTTTTCTTTGCTTATAAAGTCAAGCGATGTAGTTAAATAAATTGATATGAGAAAATCTATAAGCAAAATAATGTCAGCTCTTAATCAGAGAGTTTCTTGTTCTCTGCGAGGGAGATTAAGATCACTTGGCAACTCCATTCCATTTAATTCACTCGAAAACACTCTGAGAATTCTAATACAATATAATATAACATAATACAATATAATATATTATATAATATTATATTATTATTGTTATATGGTTATACTATATATAACGTTGAAAGGGAAAAGCAAAAAAGATGAGAAGAGAAAATGGGGAATGAGAAAGAGAAATGAAGAAAAAGAGGAGAGAGTAGTTTTCTCTAATAAGGAGAAAAGGTAAGGAGGTGGTGGTGGCTGATATATGCCTGCTTGAAAGTCCATTCATGGTATTGGACTCCCTCCCTTATACCGAGTTCCACTTCTTCCAAGAGAATCTACCACACGATTCCTGCCTTCGCTGTGGTCTCTTTAGTGGTCTCTTTAGTGGTCTCAGGATGTTCTCTACCATCCACTATCTCCTCTCCTGTACATGTCTAGGTCGTCGAGAATGTAAATGGTAATTCGCCAGAAGGGCGATGGATATAAATTCATTCCTAAATCCCAAATATCATTCATTTCTATGAATTTTTATCCAATGAAAGTTCCATTGTAAAAGAATCTTTCAAGGGATTCATCTATATGAAAAATTCTTTTGTACGAATCAATTTTGCACATTTAAAAAGTTTTCTTCTCATCCTACCTACAATAGTTCTTTTCAGAAATGCTTACAACCATCGTATATTGGAATAAAAGCTCACAAGATAGTATCTATATTTGTGCGGAAATTGCTCTGTTTAGCTGTATTTAAAATGGGGTTCTCACGAGGCTCTGCTTGGGATTTTTATTCTCAATAAAAACTGTTTTATAAACACGGATATATTTCTATGAACTATATATTATATATATTTCTTTTTTTTGTAATTTTTAATAACTAGAGATTTGAAGTGGTTTCAGAAGATTTGATCTCAAAGAATTTAAAGAAATTTCAAGGGGTTTCAAGGGATTTCAACAAATTTCAGCAGATTTCATATTTTCAAAATTGGATTGTTAAAGCCACTTCTTAAAATGCAGAAACTCGAGGAAGTCGAGGTTGTCAAGAGTTCGGTTTGCTTGAATAGGTTTCTGAGAGGAAATTGAGAAGCTGGAGTCTCGAGTTTAGATCTGGATGCACATTGCACACTTAAGGTGAAGTTGAATACTAAATACTAGGCTACTCGTGATCAACTAAGACTTCATCTACTAAACGAGCTCGACTTACACTTCGAGTATATTTCAAAGCAGCGCTCAGCGCAGCAAAGTTTCAGTGAGACGTGAGATCAAAGATCTCTCAAGTACATTTTGATTTCTGCTGTACGCCATCGAGATTTAATCCGATTTCCTATTCGGCAGGATTTAATTCCAATTATCGCTTGAACAATATTCACTCTCTGCATGGTAGGCCCGCCTATTTACTACCAAGTTTCCCTGCAAGAGACAGCTACTTCGCCTGTAAATCAGCTTCATTGTCAGCCTCTCATAAACCATAGACTAGCGAACTATCGCATATAAGTTATGCGTATCTGCTAATTAGTCCTGAGGGTTGCAGTATTATCATTTGATTGGAAATTGGAGAAGAGTACTTTATTTCAACAGTAATTGAATGTACCGCCTGTGCAGAAATTTTTATGAAGTCCTGATGGGGATCAAGCCCCACAAGTTGAGAAAATATTCTGGATTAATTATTTGCAATATCTGATGCAATATTTTTTCTAGATAGAAATACTTTCTATTCTAAAAAGATGATTGAGTCGAAGTTGAAATATCGTAACGCCTATTCCGCACTCCTGATTGTAAGTATCGACAATCGATATTTGTCGAATCATAAATTCCGCGTGAATTGAATTTGAAATTTTGAATTTGGTTTCGTTAATAATCAGTTTTTCACGAGTCTAAACTCGAAATACATTGAAAATCTAGGAATTTTAAGGGAATTTTATGGAATTGTTGAAGATTTCATGGGAGATAATGGGATTTTAAATGTTATTGTAGAATTTTAAAGAATTTCAAGAAGTTTCTGAGAATTTTTAGAATTTTTCACGACTTTGATCAGATTTCAATCAGAATTCAAGGTACCTTTATGACTTTTAAAATATGTTTTTGTAGGATTTAAATAAGGAATTTAAAACTTTATAGGGAATTTTATTAAAGAATTTCAAAAGCATTTTATGATTCTTAAAAGATTTGGTAGAATTTACAAAGATTTCGAAGGTTTTCATCAAATTTTAAGGGTTTTCAAGAAATTTTTCGATTTTTAAAAGATATTGGGGAATTTTTATGGATTTGAGGGAGTTTTATGAGATTTATAATAATTTACTTAAAAGTATTTAAAGAGATTTTTCTGTTTTTTAAAAGATTTTGTGAAATTTTAAAGAATTTCATGGAATTTGATAAGATTTCTAATGATTTTAAGGGATTTTAAATGTAAAGGAATTTTAAGAGGTTTCTAGGAACTTTTAGAGATTTTCATGAATTTTAACGTGGATTTGAAAAGATTTATGATTTTGAAAATTTTCGTAAAATTTTAAGAGATTTCAAGATATTTCGTGAAATTTTAAAGGAATTCATGCAATTTTAAGAAGTTTTAGAGAATATTAAGGGATTCTAAATATTTTTAAATTATGAGGATTTTAAAAAGTTGTTAAAGAATTTTAAAAGATTTTGACGAATTCTATGTAATATTTTTAAGGGTATAAAGAAAGTTTAAATGTTACCGTAAAATTTCAAGAATTTTTCTGAGAGTTTTAAGAGATTTTAAAGTTTGTCATGGAATTTGAAGATATTTCTAATACTTTTAATGGATTTTAAAGAATATAAAAGGGATTTGAATTATTATAATTGAATTTAAAAGAATCTCAAGAAATTTCTGAAAATTTTCAGAGATTAGAGAAATAAAACATAATAAATTATATAATATAGAAAAAAAACGTAAATGCGCGCGCGGAGCGCGCGTTCGTTCTTGTATATAAAAAAAATATAGGGAAAGGCATAATTATATTATATTATATTACATTAAATTTCTGAAGGGTTATTTAATATTTTAAGAGCATGGGATCAGCTTCAGCAAAAGGTTTCGCATTGTTAAGAGTATACTCTAGAGCCTCGTGATCCAACACATCATCGGAGGCCATTTGTATGGAATCTAAGGAGCTTCTTGAGAAGGGTATCTCGATAACAATGAAATATAACTGACCTTCCAATTAGTGCCATTTGGATTCCCGTCACTTCTACAATAAGAAGCATCTGTATTCTTAGCACAAGCAATTTCTGTAATTCGAATTCCCATACGAAACGTATTTCAATTTATTTTTATTTTATTAGCAAATCAATTTGACTGCATCCAAGAATAATGCGGCAAACATTGATAGGATTAAACTCTGTATGAAAAAAGCTTGCTCAAAATAAGAGATATCTTATAATTTTTTAATTTAAAGTACAAAAAGTAGCACAACTTTGAAGACAAAATGAATTTTCTGTGAGGGATGTACTCATAAATTTATGGAGGTGATTGTGAAAAGGCGAAAGTGTTGTAGCGCACCTTTCTTAGAGTTCAATGAAGCAGAACACTGATATTTCCAGAGAGAAAAATGCATATAATAAATTTAACATTTTTTTGTAGAAAAATTCAAAAAGTTTCTTGGTATTTTTGTAAAAATGTTGTGTGCCATTCATAATTAATGACACTGAAATTGAAATTTCAGGAGCTTGATTCTATGATTCTATTTTCGAATTATCTTCTTTTCGTAAAGTAATTATTAGTTTCCAGGTTCACAGAAGAAAAATAACCGCTTTGATTTAAAAATACTGCTATAGATTGCAAATAATTCACGAAAATATTAACTACTTATCTCGCTCCGGTCTCCCCTAAACAGGGGAGTAATAAAGACGTATGATCATTTGTAAATTTGTTGGCATGCCAGGAGAAGTGATGTTGAAGGAAATGATATTTCGCTTCGAATGTCGTTCTTATTTCCGGTTTATGTTTCAAGCATTTCGCGACCAACGTGGCATCAGTGCTATATCCATGTTCCGGTGAGGCTCAACTGTATTTATGACTCGTATGTATAGTTCCACGAGTTGACGATATCATATCCTGGAAATGGTGCGAGATATCGATTTAGCAAAGAAAATGAAGTAATGCCAAGAGGAAAGCGAGCCATTGCTGGCAATGATACGTACAGAAGGCACGTTGAGAAGATTGGGGCGGATGCTGGGCTCCTGCTAAATTCGCTTTCGATCCAACTCGTCCGTCCGAGATCGGATGATAACTATATAATAAATGGCGAAGAAGATTGCCAATGAAACGTACAGACTTGTCTATATTCAATTTCAAATTTCAATGAAAACCTTTTCGCATTAATAATCTTGCCTTTCCGGAAAATGAGTAGAGGAATATGTCACATTATTTAAAAAGAGGAAATTACCAAGGAGGAGTCAAATTATTGGAAAGTGATGTAATTTAATTAAATTGCAGAAATTTTTCTGGGGTTCTGATGTGGAAATAGTGAAAATTTTTCCAAAACAAAGGAATTAGAAGAAATAGAAGACTGACTGTATTAATTATTTACAATATTTGATTACTTAACTAGTATACAGGTATTTTCACATCAGTCATTTCTGAATTATCCAAATTCGTAAATCGCCTCAGGCTTCAATTTTGTTTGACAGATATATTTTGGCCATACATATATTTCGAAAGCTTTGCTGATTCAATCGATCGTCGCTCTGGGCAAATAAAGGAACTCAATCAAGTTCGATGAAACATCCGTAGAAAAGTGTGGAAGTCACACATGTTGTGTGTATACAAGATATCTGCAAATATAAATTAGTTTCCTCGCTGTTATTTATTCACTCGTAGCTTTAAAAAATTAATAGTGATCCTGGCCTCACAGTCTGATAAATTTTATTGGATTGATTGGAAACAAAGTAGTTCATGTCAAATTGTTTTGTATTTTTCGAGAAACAATAGACCAGGTATGTTGAAATAAAAATTTAATTGTACAATCATTTTATCTACGCAAATGAAGATTATTTTTAAAAGAGAGCTTTAAAAAAATCTGAATATCGCCGTTACTAGGTTTTCTCCGAGATTAACTAATCCCTCTCGTGTTTAAGTATGCACGAGCTGAAATGCTGATCTATGCAAACTCTAGATTTTACACGTTTAGATACTAAATTACTCGCGATTAATGGGTGAGCGCTTCAAATTTAATAAGTGGAAAATCGATTCTCCACTTAAAAATAATCGTGACCCTCATAAAATTTTTCCCCCAAGTCGTGACCAGTGGAAAACTAATTGAAATGAAAATGCATTAGGATGAGGAACGCGAAAATGAGAATTGCGCCTTAATTACGATACGATGGGAAAATCATAAATTCTTATTAGGATATGAATTTAAATTATAGACAGAAATAGTAATACTAATTAAACCCCAAATTATTTACTGTAGAATTCTTGCAGAAATATATATATATATTACATACATTTCAACGAGGAAAAATCTGTCCCGCTATTAATCATGTTAATTTTTTTTCTTGTAGAAAGGATTTTGATTAAGTCTAATTGATTGTCATGGCACAGACGTGGAGTAGATATTAAAGAGCAATACCTAACATATGTACTCCGAATGCATTGACTATCGAGAAAGATAAAGTGAAATGCACTTCTGCTTCTGCAATCGACTTTCCTTCATATTCGTAACACAAGATATGATGTGAATTTCACTTCTGGACCGTTTTGAATATCTCATTAAAATGGCGGATAATTTCCTCTATTCAATTCAAAGGACCATGTTCCATTCAATTAAAATATTTAAAAACCTCACTGCGAGTAAAAAGTTTTTTCCAGAAAAAAATCTTTCGCATAAAGAAGGTTTTAAAATAATTGGAAATTTTATAATTTGTAGCGCGTAATTAAAAAATGCCAAACGTAATGTTTCAGTTTTCAGGTAATTAGGAGTTCAAATATTTTCTGTTCATACTAAAACTACTTTCACGTCATTTGCTGTATGAACATTATTGTTCATTTAAATTTTTCCTTTAATTATAATCACTCTTTCCCTTTCAACTCGCCATACTTTTCATGTTTGATTTACAATTATGTAAACAAGTTATATTAAAAAGTGTAAAAAGAAAAATTAAAAACGAAAATTTTAATTTAAGCTTTTTGAAATTTTGTAATATCTTTAGAAGCATATACGTATGCGTTTAATAATTCAGTAGGCTATATTTCGATGCTTGAACAAGTTACTCTCTGTCCTCGGCAGATTGAAATGATTCCTACGAATCATTGGATAGGAATCAAACCATATTTTGTGTGAGATATGTATGGCATGCTTATGATCATATGGATGTAGCAGAATTGTGTGATCTATGTAGTGCTGTGATGCTGTTCAATGCAAGAATCATAAGCTTAACATAGAACAGATACTATTCTGCACAGACAGCAATTTCAATAAACCATTTTAGTGGTTTGCATCTGAATTCGAAAATTTTGAAAAATTTATGCGATAGAACCTGTATTTATCAAAAAGCTTTTAATAATAAGTAATAATTCATTTCGATATATGTTATTAAAGAAAGTAAATGGAATTTATTACAGATAAACTCTGGATGGTCTCTGGGCCCTGAGCTGTGTGACATGTGGACCAGCAGTGACGTCCTCTGTTGTACAGCTTCAATATTGCATCTAGTGGCCATCGCGGTTGATAGATATTGGGCTGTCACCGATCTCAATTATATACAGGTTAATTATAATATTGTATAATTATCAAATGTGACTTCCGATTTAGGTGAAATCACGATGTACCTGAACCTGAACCTGAACTTCTCTCAAAAACGATTCTGGGGATTTGGCTTAAAATTTTTTGCGCACTTTTTTTGAACCAAAACGAATCCAAAAAAAATTGAACTGGAATTTAAAATTGGTTCAGAAACACCGTGAAATGTATAATTCTATGCGTGATGCTGGCTTCTTTAAGAAAAATTAATTGCGATGAAACTTTAGTTTGCCTCTTTTCAAATTAGGCCATAGAAACCATCAGACAGAAAACTAGAAGAGTGCCTCTATTTATTTTAAAAATATTTCACACTTCTTGAATTTTGCGAGCTCTAGGTTTGATGTTCTCCAAAATGAAAAAGATGACACGAAAAAAAAAGAAAATAGACAGGGTAAAAAAGAATGTAGCTTTCTTTATATCTCTTTTAGCAGAACCGAGATATTTCGAAGAGAAAGAGAAAGAAATGTGCATTTTCTGAACCGTTAACGCTTTTGGTCTTAGAAGAGCTCCTCTTGAAGATTCATGGTTCATAACTCTTTTTATATCTCTTAAAAGTTTTGATTCTTGGCCGTATTAGTGAATCTTAGAAATGTAGAAACTTTTTGTGAATTTTTATCAGAAGAAATGGAGAACAGAAACATTCTTATTTCTATCACTAGAAGTCCTTTTACATTTCTTTAAAATCCTTAAAATCACTTAAAATCTCTTTAAGTATTAAATATTGCAAATAATTACTGCAGAATAGTTTTTAATAAGCAATTTTTTCTATTAAATATCGTTCAAGTAAAATATTTATCTTTATTTTATACATTTTGTACCTATAAAAAAGTATCGTTTCAATTTAGAGGAACTAAAACCTCGTCAGAATAAGTAAAATTCATCAGGATCTCTACGAGGATTACGCGTAACAGGATTCATTCTTTATTTCCTAAAACAGAACGAATGCGGAGCAGCGTAAATTTTCAATTTGGGTCACGAGATCTCTCGAAAGTCACTTTGCCTTTACACTTTATACACTCATTAATCTTTTCCCTTATTTCAATATTTCAACGAGACCCCGTAATTTTTCAAAATTTTACAGATGTAAACAAAAGGAAAATTGTTTACTGTTTATATAGTAGTTAGTATTATTAGATTGATTTTAGGAGCAAAAAAGCAGATTGAATTTATTTCCCCATATAACGGAGGACAATTGAGAAGCTAGATTAGTTTAGAGCTGGGTATATAACCAATTAACCACACTAGACGGGACAGTTCCTGATCACTCGTCTTTTAATGGATTCTCTCCTAAACTCAACGAAATTATTACCAACCATTGCAAGCAAATGGAGTCGAATTGTGGGGTCGTTAATTCCAATAGATTACCCCAGACTCAAAAATGTATTTTTCACATCTTTCGGTTTGCGATGTACTACTTTCTAAATTATTTAAAAGCATGTAAGCAATTAACTCTGAAAGAGAACGACATTTTTCTAATTTCTAACTCATTTGTACATTCCCATCTGATAATGTATTTTATTTTTAATTTACACGCGCGTGTTAACTGACATTTTAATTAAGAAAAAAAAACATTTGTTTGAAAATTTATTCGTTACGATTTTAGAATAAGCAATTCAATTTACAATGTACAATTAACAAGTAAAATTTACGATCAAATGGGCTGAGTTTTTAATTAAAACATGAAAAATAGAAGACTTCACACAAAAAACCTGTATATGTGAAGCGTAGAAAAAATAAAGTAAAATTTATAGTAAATTCTTTCACGTAACAAAGTGACTTAGTGAAATCTGGCAGGGAAACAAAAGCACAGAGAATTACTTTGATTAAAACATTTCCTTTGTCAAATACTGACCAGACATTCTCTCTATATATATATCTTGTTTTTCTTCCGATCAACTTTTTGATTGCTGGAAACAAAAAATTCATTTTCAATCGAGCTAAAAAATATCCAAAATAAAACTACAACCGAAAGAAATTTTACACGTCCATAGAAAATCGCCCCATTTCCACTTTACAGAGACTTTTTAAAATACGATTTTCCATTACCCTACTTATCCTCTTTTTGAAAATATAGCCACGTATTCGATTTGTAAGAAGCCCTCTGTAAAAGATACTTGAAGTGAAGGTGTACTACTTTGAGAAACTCAAATTGACTTTGCCTTCCGGTTTTTCGATTTATGTTTAATAGACGAAAGCAGACTCTTTCATAAATAATTCAATTTCATTCATTTTATCCAAGAGCTTTCGCCTTTCGCTATCGTGGAATGTTAAATCAACATTCAAATTGCAGCTCGATGAGAGTCCAAAGTTGATTTCCCATCCAAGAGTGATTTGCAAAATCTAAGAGGGGATCATTCTTGAATTAAAAAAATCCTGATGGGAGAATCGAGGAGAAAGTCTTGGGGTACATAACTTCAAATTTTACTCCACCCTGATTGCAAATGATTATTTTCATTGAGATTAACTGCAATTGAATGTCACTTTTTCAAATTTATTGTTCCGCGATTGCAGATTAATTTTTTCGATTGAATATATTGTGCAAGAAGACATTTTTTTCTTATAGGCAAGAAATCCAAGAAGGATAGGCATTATGGTTGTGGCCGTGTGGGTGGTATCCTTGGGAATCTCATTGGCACCTCAACTCGGCTGGAAGGATCCCGGATATTTGGATCGCATTGCCGATGGGAAGTGCCTAGTATCTCAAGATCTAGCCTATCAGGTGAGTGTGTACTCTATCGGAATATAGATATATATATATATGTGTATAAGTGTGCGTATGTAGGAAATAAAAAAAAATAGTCGAAGCTGTGAGGTTTCATCTTCCTTTCTGTTATTGACCATTTTCTTGAATAGGTACCTATTCCAAAACAAAAAGAAAACTACGAATTTCTTTTTCCTGGCAAATATACATACATTCTTGTAAGTTGAGGATTTCTATATATTCGCTTGAATTCTGTCCTTCCTTTGAGTCCAAGGTAAATACTGGAAATTTATACGATGGATCGTTCAAGGTCTGTAGCTTTGATCATTCATAGGATCCTCGAGAATTTTATGACAACTCGTTTCATCTAAAAGGCACTTTTTATTCATTTATTGTTATCCAAATTATTCAAGTAATTACCAATGTACTTGAAAATAGCATTTCTTGAAGTTAAATAAATTAAATATTTATATTTTCATTCAAAGTAACACTTTTCAAGGACAGATAATACTGTATATATTTTTTTCATAAAATGAAAGAAGGCTCGTAATTAGAAAGACATATATTATTTCTTTAGCAATCCTACTGTGAATATATATAGTCTCCTTCGTTATTGCAAGTGATAGCCAGTATGGAAAAGGTTAATAAAATAAAAACAAGAAACTTCGTTCCCGGTTCTCGAAGAAGCCTTTTGCGTTTAGTGGATTAACTTTAAAGACAGCTCGATAATCCTCTGCTACAAATGTTAGTTGAGACTGATCGAATTACCGTCACATCATTCGTCCTAGCCTATCAGCTCCCTCTCACATCAATGTTGAATGTTCCCTACGAGTTGTCTCTACACTTTCCCATCTCCTTTTATTCCCTCTCATCACACTTCTAATCGGAATTAAAGCTAAATTGGATCTTTCTGTTATTTAACAAATGATCTGAAATTACCTTCTTTGAATACATACATACATATACATCATATATCCTCCCTTCGTTAATTGAAATTGAAGTAATGCCTTATTGTCGATCCTCTCCTACCTACTTCAATTAAAAGTTACTATATTTATTAACTAACAGTTCGGATAGACTGACTCTCTACAAAGGTTTTAACTTTAGTTAAACTAGCTTGTAATTGAAATAATTTGCATTCAGTCGTGAGATTGTTGTACAAAGTTCAGGGAAAATCGATATAAGTTATTGACCAACTACCAAATGTAAATTGACTGGAATGTTTCAAGCAAATTACGACATTTATTTGAAAGCAATTGGTTATAATGAGTTGAATTAGAAAATTAATTTTAGAAATTAAATTAAAATTAAAATAAATTAACTAAAGTTTGTTGAGATACATTTCAAAGTTTTTGTATTGATAGATTATACGAATTTGTATAATTTAATAATAAAAAAACATGAAAGAACTTTCTTTTAAATATTATATATATAAAATGGTTCTTTTATATTTACATATTTACAGATTACTTTCATCATCATTGCAGATCTAGTATAAATCTTCCCTTCCAGGCTCTCTAATCAAAAGCAAAGTTAAATTGACTTTTTGCAAAGTGCCTTTGAAACGAAGAATAAAAAAAAAAGTTGATTTCATGACATGTCGTTATTTCCTCGGGAGTCTTTCTGCGTTTTTATGGACTGATTTATTTAAAATAGGATATTGGATTTACGTCCTTTTACTAGCCTTGTTTTAAATTATTTTATTATTCTTATTGCAAATATATGTTTTTTGTATGTATCTACATATATAAAACTGAAAAAGTCTGCGTGTGTGTGTTTCTAACACGCTTCCACATCAATGAAGCTATCAGAATCAAATTTTGCTATACAAATTCCTTAGACACTTGAAATTTCTTAAAATTTAGCTCAAAGAAAAAAAAACCCCTTCTGTTACAGATATTTGCAACTTGTGCAACATTCTACCTTCCACTCTTGGTTATTTTGTTTCTCTATTGGAGGATATTCCAAGCAGCAAGAAGACGTATTAGAAAAAGGCCTGGAACAACGATACAACCTCCTCGAGAAAGAAGAGGAATTCTCAGGCTCGTTAAAAAAAGGTAAGACTCCCTAAGAGATTAAGTATTATAAAAAATTTAACGATGATAGTTTTTTTGGTTTAATTAATTAATTAATTACCCTTATTATTCAGAATTATTGTAAAATCTTTTTAAAATGCAAAATAATTCAAATCACGTACGAATATAAATTACTATAGTTAAGATTTGCTATCGTTAAGTAGTAAAAGCAAGTATAAGTCAGACATTGATCTAAAATTTATGTTCTCTGTATAATTTGTATAATTTGTATAATTTGAAATAGAAACAGTTATTTTTTTACTCCACTTATTATTTCTTTCTTTATTATTTACTAGAAAAAGTATATTTATTTCAACCTCAATTGAAATTATTATTTAAAGGCTCTGTGATGATTAAATCGATCCTTTTTAATTGGTATTCATTGCTTCAAAAGGAAGTTCCAGTAATCTTACAAAAAGTCAATTTAACTTTTCCTTAAGAGTATAGAGCCAAGCGATAAAAGATCGTCAGACCAAGAAGATGGAATGCAAAGTTTATGATAGGAAAATAAGAGTCATCTTTAATCAAAAAGTTCTAATATTTAGATAATCATCCGCTGTTATGAATAAAAATTTGCGGTATTGAACCTAAAGTCTTGTTTTGTTGTCAAAATTTGTTTTGTTGAGGGGCTGCATTAGTTGTAAGTATTAATCAAAATGATTTGCATGTTTTTCTGTTTAGTCCTAGAGAGGAATCGACTGCCTTCACCATAACTCGATCGACTCCCGATCATTCGTCAGTTTCGCCTGAAAAATCGTCGTACAATGGCGCAAATTTGCAACAGTCGTCGACAACAGTGGCAATAACGACAATGACAACGACTTTGACGACCATAAAGACAACTACGTCGACGGTGGCGTCACCAGTTACCCCAAACCTTTCCCAGCAAACGTCAACGGCATCATCAACGAGAAAAACTCGCGAAACGATGGAAGCAAAACGCGAGAGAAAAGCCGCGAAAACGTTGGCTATCATTACCGGTGCCTTCGTTGCCTGTTGGCTGCCCTTTTTCTTCGTAACTTTGCTTCAGGCAACCGTCACGTCCTTTAATACCCCCGACCTAGTCGCCAGTGTCTTTCTCTGGCTCGGATATTTCAATAGCACCCTTAATCCAGTCATTTATACCATCTTTTCCCCAGAATTCAGACAGGCCTTTAAAAGGATGCTTTGTGGTGGTGAAAGATTTGTCCGCTGATGCCCCAAAATCCTAGATATGTATTCTTATAAACTTAATTTAAAAAAAGGTTAAAATATCTTGCCTGATTTTTAATCGAGATAAATCAAATTCCACGAGATTCATGAAAAAGTTCTGGTAAATCGAAACTCCATCGGATATATATTTCAATGAAGTGATATTTCAATTTAATGATTTCAAGTAGAAGCCTTATTTTTAGCGTTGTGTATACGGAACCGGAAAAATCTGCCGGACGGGAATTTTGGAATCCGGCATATTCTTTAAACGCTTCTATGATCTAAATATTTTCATTTTTTATAGATATATGTATTTATTAAATCACTTACAATTGCGTGTTCCTCCGTCAAAACAATGGATACGGCATTCAGCTCCAGATTCTGAAACAATCAAATTTTAAATGATTAAATTAAAAAGTTTAAGTTCAACACAAATTATGTAACACTTTTAATAAAAGAATACCCAAATTACTTTTCACCCAAATATTTTTCGTATCTCGATGTGTTGATAATCTTTTTTTTTTTGGCACTTTTTTACTTTCACAGTTTAAGTCCACAGAAGTATAAATATTGAATGACGGTAAATAGTAAACAAATTATGAAGCTCAATTAAGAAACGGAGTAAATTAAATTTTTTAATTTGTCGTATCCCGGTTCTCTTTTCAGTATTTTTTTAACGTATAAATGTCTGCATTTTTTCATCGGATTGGAAAATTCTCATCCGATAAAATTTGCCGGATTTGTATACTCAACCTATTTTATATTATAATTGTCAAAGTTCATTGCATCCATAATTTTTATACATAATTAAAATGTGATAAAGTCCTGTTGAATTATTTCTCCAGGAAATTCTTCTCAATTTTCAATATTCTTTTTTATAAAAGAAAATAATTGAATGTGAGAATGAGAGAATCAAGTTCTTTTGCTGAGATATATATGGCTTGTTTTAAATAAAATTAAAGTAAATTTTAAGCTTTGAAAATGTTAGGTTTACAAAGTTTTATTAATCATTACAAAATTAAGAATTATAAAGAAGTTAAATATGTTAATGAGAGCCTCAAAATTTAATACACTGAAGTGTATTAATTGTATTGGAATATTATCATATAATATTAATTAATATATTATAATAGAAATATTTTAGTAATATAAAATCATTTTCTCATAATTTACAGTTGTCTATTCCCGAGTATCTCGCACACCATCTAATATTGTTGGTTTCTTGTCTACAAACATAAATTCACTTGTAAGCTCAACTGTGACAGTTCAAAACACGGAATCTGATTTAACCAATCAGGTTTCTCTTAGTGAACAAGACATATAGATATATTGATGCAGCAATACTCGGAGACACAAAACCTAATTTAACCAATCAGTGTTTCATTGATAAAAGGTCAGGACCCTATTTCAAGAAGCGCATAAATCCTAATTACATTTATTTATTGTACCTACCTGATTTTTCAATTTCATATGAAACTTTTCAAAAACTAAATAAAATTGTATAAATATTGCAACAGTAAATCATTGAATACTGTTTTACAGAAAAAAGATTCTTTTGCTGAAAAATAAGATAAAATAAATAAATAAATATACTCATTTCTTTAAAAATCTTAGATAGGTTATAAATAAATTCTAGTTAAGCCTAACATTTTAATAATTGCATAGTTATCTATTTCACAAGATTATATAAGAACTAAATTTTGTAAGAAAGGAAGAGTGGTATAAAACTCGATAATCAAACAATTAAAAAATGTAATTCATGTAATTTAAAGGTTGATTATTATTAGGAAGGCCCAAAAATCAGTTTTCTTGAAGTAATTTCAAATATTAATTTATTCGAAACATCATTTTCAAGATTATATTTCTTCTATTAAAATCGAACAGAGTAGGATTTCCTCCCTTTGTGCCAATAAGCGAAAGAATCGAGTAGCTATTGATCCATCGTTTTAGTCTCTACTTTGCTCAAAGACTTTACATTTCGCTTCAATAGACTTTACTCCTGTCGACTCAACTTTGTACAGTTCCAATATTTCTCCCTTTTTGAAGAATGTGTCTACCCACCGCATTTAAGCCCCACGGGAGGTTAGCACTTTAAAAAAAAAAGAGGGGAAAAAAAGCGATGATGGTCAACGTCGCTATAGTTTACGTAAAACTGTATAAAAAAGTTTACTCTGCATGATTAAAAGCCAGCTGTACATAATGTAAAAAGTAAGAAAAAGCACTTTATCACTTGAGTTAAAAAGTTAGATATATTCTTTTTATTTTTTCAACGGGTCCAAAGAGAGCTCTTTTCTTTAAATATTGTCGCTACAAGGCCGTGTTATAGGGTACAAACATTAATATAATTAATTTACATTGACAATTAAAATAGTATTCTAAGTATTATTTATCCATTGTACTTTATTTGTTATTCTTTATTTTCTAAGGTAACAATCGGTAACGGATGTATGGGGACTGAAAGACAAAAAAAGTGAGCAAATAAAACATTAATCAAATCTAGTTAAGAGGAAAAAAAAATTTTCATTATGAATAATATTAAAAATATCTAATGCTGGTGATTTATTCAAAATTTAAAGCTGATAGGATGAACACAAAGTTTAATGTTTCTACTCTATACACAATGGGACTTCAAACAAGCAGAATATTTCTTAATAATTCTGTAATGTTGTCAACATTTTTGTTTATCTAAAAGTATTTTCAAAAATAGCAAAAACAACAACAGTAAGGAGAATTTCTCAATACTGACCGTAAAGGAAAATGTTTATTTTTAGATTCTAATGTCATAAAGAGCTTTTCCTCGGGCACTTTCCAGTTGCGAACTTTAAGCCAGACACTATATAGAGAAACTTCATGAGTTGGTAACAGTGCGGAGTTGATGTAAGGAAATTTTGAAATATATTCTAGTCACTGAGAGAAAAATACGTATATATACATTTCAATATTATATTACATAAGGTAAACTCGAGTTTCAAATATCTCGATCCACTTTTTTTCCACAACCTTTGTCAACCTTCTTTTCTCTTTTTCTCCGAATGGCAAATAAGAATCACATTTTTTTTAATTTCCATTTTTCTCTCAGAATGGAAGGCGTATTCAAAATACCGAAGAATTTTCTGCAAATTTTTGAGGTCCTCATTAAAGCGATGGTACACATATTCGGGTATACGGGGTGGCATGAACGACAAACTTACGTACTCACCGAGCATAGCTCGTAGATTTCTACAAAAGGAATAAAAATACCTAAGATATACATTAAATGTATGTCGCATATAGAAATATTTGCAACCAGGATCTCTGGAATGCATTATGTATACATTTCATTGAAGCACGTGATGTACGTTGTAATTAATTGCATAACGGTCTAAGTGTACGCGCATATGACGCCTGATTATTGACGTAAACGCATTGACGTCAACAATTGTCGTTTGTTGACACGAATACGTCACTGTCTTAGATAAATACAATATATAAATATACATATACATATATACATATTATATAAGATACGAATATATAAATATATACAGTGAACACAATATACGTTGTTGTAAATATCGATTATTGAATATCGCTCGTATTAATCGCCTATTTGACATTCACTTTTTGTAGTGAGCAACAAAGGCAACAAAAAAGTGCTTGAAAGGTCTCACAGTTGTTATCAGTTTAAGATTGTTTCTAACATTTTTCAAATTTTTTCAAAGTCTTTTAAACGCATAAGTCTAAAAACAGTGTCGGCCTTTAAGTGGAAAATTCATCAAAATTAGTTTAGTCTTTAAATTATACTGAGTCCTTTGGAATTCTCTTTATATCTTTTTAATTGAATTCATTTTTTATTCTGAAGGGGTCGTCAAGAAAGATTTTGCCCGGAGGCATCACACAGAATAAGGCCGGCACTGTCTAAAACTATATTACTTTTTCAAACATTATAAGTGACGTCTATTATATCAATTTTGTTCTTAATTAATTTCCGCATTGCTAATAAATTTGTCCTCTATGGTAAGCAAAGGCGTGAATTATAGTACTCATATGCGTTTTTGTATAATTACCTAAGTAATTAAAGCATGAATTGTACAATGCTTGAACCATTCTGCGCGCACGATTTACGCTCCCTTGTAATTAATCAACGCTGATATTAACATCTGACATACACGGTTTAATATTGTGCTTTGTAAGAAAGTTATGTATGAGAGTTACAAAGATATATCGTTGAGTTTTAATGAATAAAGTACGTAACACGCGATACGTAAATGAAACATGTCTAACTTGATTTTCCTTTACGTGTACATCCCTTTATCCCACTTTTTCCGATAATGTGAGGTGAGTTCATTCATAAGGTGTTCAGGCTACTTTTTTTTCTCTGCATATTGATTTTCCATAAAGTTCACTATATTTTCAGTTTTACTTTGCAGAAGCAAGCAAGGGGTTCGTAATTCAATTTCTAGATAAATTCGTTTAACGATTAAAGTCTCAAGAGACACGTAGTAGAGCGAACTTTTGCAAGTTCGAACTGCCTTCGAGGCAACGATACACCTCGTGGTCAATATTGCATGGTGACGTCCTGACCTTCGACTTTGAAAATCTTTTACTTGATTAGGATTCTAATTTAGTTCAATTTTCGTGATTTCAAAAAAACTGAGATTAATATAGAATTCAGACTGTGAAATATTGAGCTTTTCCTACTCTCTAAACTTGAATCAGTGAAATTTAACTGATTTCCAGTCAAATTCCACTGATTTGCAGTGAATCTTTTCTCACGATTTTAATCAGTGAAAAATCTACTGGAAATCAGTGAAAAGTCACTGAAATTTTCAGTAGTTTAGTGAAGATGACTAAAAATTTCAGTGACTTTTGACTGATTCAATTTTATTGTCGAAATAACAAATATGATAATAACAAATCCAAAATATGACTGCTATAGTATCTATAGTAATCGTCCTATTGGTGTAATGAATTCGCAATCAGTATTGGATCACGCAGCAAATCAATCGAATTAATTAATATGATTGTTTAATATTTATTAATTGAATTTGAATTAGACTCCCTTTAATCAATTATGAGAAAGAGTTGAATCCATATTCGAAGTTTATTATTATCTAATTAAACAAAATTTTAATTAAGTTCAATTATTCAAGTAGTAATTGAAATAAGATTAAATATAAAAGATACTACACTTTGATTCTTCATCAATTTACACATCGGCTCATCATCAAGCCTGCTTGAACTTTGTCGAAGCATCTACTTAAAGGGAAACAATGATCTGCATTGTTAGATGAGTGGACCCGAGGGCTTAAAAAAAAAAGGAAAAAATGAAGATATAAAACCACTAACCAACAGTGTGGTGTATAGTAATATCTTTCAGCCCTCAAGAATTCTATATTAAAAAGCTTATATATAATACAGAACACTGCTTCAATTTGAAAACAATTTAAACATCTATTCCTTTCTCTACTCCCATCGGATTCGATGCATTGGAATAAAAAAGAAAAAACCTTATGTCGAATTGGAATATTCGATGAGAAAATACTATATAGTATTATAATTTTATAATAATACTCAATTTAACTACTTAAAAAAGAAATAAAAAATGTGTTCTTTAAGCTGCTAAAATATATAGAGAGAAAAACATGCTGATTTATGGGAATGACAGTAGCAGTCATAAGTTTGTAAAGAACGCTGAGGTAATAAAACACCAACACATTTACATGATATGAAAGACTTCTGGTAAGATAAGAGGGAACTTGACACCGTCAAAGATAACTCGAGGTAGCCTGATAGTCGGACGTACATAGAACTATTTCCCGAACGACACTTCAAAAGGGTACTTTTGAGAATCCAACAAAAGGGTTTCGTATAGCGCTATTACCTTGAAATTTTCTTATTTGTCCGCTCTCTGCAAAGAAAGAAAAAGAAGTTCAAAGTCCTTCGTACGATAAAATTTATAGTGTTGCAGTTATGTCAAAGAAGGAAAATAATCTCAAATAGCCCTTGGCTCCCTGAATCCATCCAACTTTCTTGACCATCTTCATTAATCCACTTCTACGAAGGAAAGATCTTGGAATAATAAAATAACTCATATATTCATAAATATTTTGCCATAGTAAATAAACACAAAAAATTGTTAAACCTTTAAAATTGATGGGAATAATTTATGGTAAGTTAAGAAAATCAAGAGAGGAATTGCCATTTCATTATTTCCAAGGTTTTAAGAAATCTGTTAACGGAAGCTCGACTGGGACAAGTTTCTTCGACACCCTATTTCTAAAGGCACGCAATATATCACGAATCAGGTAAGTAAGCGGTTTCTCGAGCTTCTCTTAAAAAGTAAATAAGCTCGTCGGAGTCTCTGGCGTGGCAAAGTAGATTACGGCTCTTAGTTCTTACCAAACAGAGTAGAGTTTACGAAATAATTTATTACTTCAAGTCAGTAATTTGCATAAAAAGCGGGACTGAGAGATACCTGTATCTATATGGAACAGTCTACTTTACGTTAATTACTATTCATTTCAAGAGGTCCTTCCTATGTAAGTACTCTGTTGCACTAAAACGCATGCATTTATGTGCTGACACCCCAGGCGTCTCATCGGAATCATTTTTTTTCCCACTTTCACGAAAATCCTTCCATACATTTAAATTTTTTTCGAGTCGCTACAATTCTCCCAACTTAAAGCCACTCAAAGTTGACTAAAAGCATTTTAGCTTTAACAAAATTACTTCTTAGTTTCAAAACAATATTTTCAAATAACTAACTTTATAATTCAGTTAGTTTTACATTGGTGTGTTACTTGGGAATAATTTGCTGACGAACCAAGGGGTTAATTTTAGGATTCACTTTAAATTAGAGTGAACTTTCAACTTCAGGTGAAACAATCAAGTTAACTTATCATGGATTAAGTTTCAAGTAGAAACAATGCTATCGATCCTAAAACTATCACAGGGAGGGTAAAAGCAAAAGGAAGGGAAGCAGGAATGAAGTTGAATAATCAGGTACTTCAGTAACTTGGGATTAAGTTTCCATATTCATGTGTAAAATGGAGATTACCCAACTACTTTGATTCTCAGTCACATCCTGAGTAAATATTTTTTTTTCAGTTCTATATTTACTTCAATAAATCGCGAGTAACTGAAATTAATCATGCATTTTTGAAATTGTTGTGCTACACGGACAAAATTATTTTCTTAGATATTAAATCAATAAATACTGTTTTAAAATCTAAGAAAATAATTTTTCCGTGTATAAATACAAGATGTTAAGACAGTTTCTGAATCTGTTGGAAACATCGTGGAACGAAATAAATTTTCAAATAAATGTTTCAAATTCAAAAGGAATAAACTGTATATACTTTATACAAATTGTATAAAATTGCAGACTTTCTTATGGTTATAAATAATAATTATATAAATATTTTTCTAGCCAACTGAGAGATTCTAGAGCTGATGATATACTCTCAGCTCAACAAACTCGCAGCTTATCTTATCGGATTTGAGAACATAAAATATTTTATTTGCTTCTATTTTGTACCACTGCATTTTACTTGAAAATGTTTAAAACTCGGACACTTGAAAGCTTACAAATTGCCTTAAACGTGAAAATTCTCAAGGTTCATTACTTATACGTATCGTAAAAATAACTGGAATGCAGGGAATGAGAAACTTTTGCAAAAATGGATAGTGTATACATTTTCTGGCAAAAAAACTTATAATACGAACTCAGTATCTCATGCAGGTTCAGCAATTCATTGCTTACAACACCCTTGAGTGCTTTTCAGATAAATCTAGTCAAAAACGTTCAGCGAAATTTTCTGCATAATTGCGAATAGTGTAGCTTCACTCAAGTTGATACTCGAGCGTTAAAATAAATTAAAAAATCTCTAGAAATTCCAGCTTTCTTTCTTTGGGAAATAATTAGTTTTATAACAAATGTAATAATAAATATTAAACAGTGGAGATTTAAAAAAAAAGATAATATTTTCACCTTTTTTTCAAACATTCGGCTTAAATTGAAAATCATATATACTGGATCAAATAAAAGTAATCGAATATTGTTATTCCTGGCATTTTGCACACGAGTGTCGTAAATTGTGCATCGTTTTCGACAGTCATACAAATTTCTGTTAGTCCGATATCCGCATAGATATCTGTTCTGCAGTAAATTTTTCCGCATGTGCATATTCTGCAACATTTGGAATTTCAGCTGATCGTATACTTCTGATAAATCAGAATTGAATTAATATGCCATTTTTTATTTGTTTCCACGTATTTTCAAAACAAATGTTTTTTTTTTCTTTCTAAAATTGTATCACAGCCAATTTTCCAATTTTTATAAAGCCAATTTTCCAAGCATTAAATTATTCGTTTCCGCTTGAATATTTATCAAATAATCGTAAATTAATTACTAGGGTAGTTAAAAAAATACTTCCTTTTTTATTATAAATTTACACCCCTAAAAATTCAACGACTTTGTTGATTACCCCTGGACCAAATTATATGTTTTCTATTAATAGTAAAACCATAGAATTCATCAAAATTTTAAATGGGGAGTAGCACGCAAAGCGCACAGGGGGAATGAACCCCCTTGTCTTTTATAACATGATAACGATCCTTTTTGAAGCAGTCTATGATTTATTTATGAAATCTCTTAATTTCCTCGTTAATCCACGAGCTTAGAATCCCCTTGTAATTAGCGATAAACTTTTTCTTTTATAATTGAAAACAAAGTAAAGTTCCTTTAATTCCCTAAAGTTTCTCGTAAACAGAGGAAATGCTTCCCCACACGTTCTAAATGTTCGTCTAACAATGCTGCTTGTATGCCCTTCACACCTCAAACAAACCGTCGCAATGAAAAGTAAACGAAACAGCACCACCCCCACAGAACCAGAAACGTATATAAGAAGATTGCTACAGGGATTCTTGTTGGGGAGGAGAGAAAGGGGAGCTTAAACCTTTTAAGATTCTACTTTCTTTTTTATTCTCCCTTTCGATCTCAACCAACCCCCTATCGTCGAATTAAGTCGATAGGGCGTCAGCCTTCAGATTCAATTAAATCTCTTCAATCAAGCTGAAAACTTCTTTAATATAAGTGAGAAATTATCACTGAAATTTTTTCTAGAAATGAAAAGAATTATTGAAAAAATATATGCTAATATTTCTTAAACATTTGGAGTGTTTTAACTAAATATTGAACAAAAGGCATAAATTAAGGAAACCTTATCAATTATATTAATCTAACATTCTTTCGCTTTCTTTTTCTCTTCTAATTACAATTCCTAATCCTTTTCACTCAGAAGAATTTCTGTTGACTTTATATCTCGAATTATTTCTTGTCTTTTTTTAGTTGCCCACAAGCAGTTCATTCTTCATTGATTAATTCGTTCCGCTTACAGTTAAGATTATAACTTTCACTTTTTATTCAATAGAGTTGAACTGAAAAAGTTTAACGAAAAACTTGAATTAACTTTCTTATTTATTATTAAGGGTGGTTTTTTACTTGGTTTAGCTTCAGTATTGATTTATTTTATCTCGTTAGGTCTTCCAGTTTCTTTTTTATTTACTATCACAAAAGCATTTCTTACATAAACATTTACCCTTTGGCTTTTGAAAGAAGTATCGTAAATTCATATTTTCCAATATATAAACTGTAACTTTTCAATCATAATTTTTAGAAAACTTAGTTTTTTGGAATGCCATAATTTATTACGTTAGTTCTCTCTTTTATAATCTAATTATTATAAACGCAACTGATCTTCAGTTTATTAAATGATTTCCATCGCGTATTAAGATATAGATTATTCTCCATATTATATTTCAATTCTGCTGATAATCAACTTGCGTTTCTGAAATTACTTGAAATTAATAGTGTATGCAAAAATATTGTGTATATGTATTATAGTCGCTTAGATTTTAAACAAAGGGACAAATTTTATCGTAGCTGCAGCTCCGCGGCGAAATCGTGAAATATATAATAGTGTTCTATATTTCTGAGTCGGTAAATATGCGGTTATCGACTTTTGAAAGGTTTCCCTTTTACCTGCTTATCCTTCGAGAGAGGAACAGACAGGAATAGGAAGTAATAAGGTACTATCAACTATTGCGCAAACTCCAACTCGTTGGTAACGGTCGATGGATATATATATATACTACATCTAATCTTCTTGAACTTGCACCGCAATATTAGCCAAGTTTTGGGTATCTCTAGACTTGCTGCTACCCATATAGTTAATACTTCAAATAAACGATTAAGCTATCTAATTAGAATTTCACTTTAAACAAAAACTGCTTCAAAATTTTGATTTCAATATTTTGAACTTTTTTTATTATTTTGCCATTATATTCCCTGAAACCCTGGCGGAAGTCTCGGATTGGAAATTTATTCTGAGCCAATCCGAATCGTTCCGGAATTTGTATCCGAACAAAACAAAAAAAAGTTTTTTTGATTCAAAGAAATTTGTTTCAATCCTAATTTTTAGATAATTTACTAGATAATTTATTATTAAAAGGGCGACTTGGAAACAGAATAAAAGAATAACAGTTCAATTATAAAAATAAGTTTCTCAGTGAAGAAGGTGCAGATATAGACAGACTTGTTATCTAGTCTGATACTATATTTTTCAGTAGAAAAGAAGCTACATAAGTGGAAAAGGTGCAGATATAGTCAGCCGCGTTTTAAATCACCGTTATTTAAAGAACTTTCTATGAAAGAATAAAAACTCAATTTTTCTATTGAAAAAAACTTCTTTTATCGATGATCTTAAGATTGAATTCTACATTTTTATTTAGGTAATATTCTTTCAATTTAAGCCCATCATTTTTTAATCGATCGCACCTGTGGCCACTGAGCTTCAAATATTATAAATGAAACTTAAAATTGCATACGAAAATACCATATTGTTTCACGAGGTCGTGATTCACAATCTGAAAATTCATTATTCTAGAATTATATACTATTCTAAAATTCCACGTTTATTAAATTTTCATGGACAGATGTTAACCACTGAGTGTTATACTCACTCAATATTAATATTATATAATGTTATGCATTGAAAAATTTAAAATAGTCATGGAATTAAAAACAAAAATTAACCATTAAATTATATATTGTTCGAGGAAGAGAGTATCGTTCTTTTTGGACAATTGAGTATTGGAGAGAATTTATTTTCTGTTGTACGAGGTAAAAGAGCCCATGTCGAATTTCATTGAAAACAAATCGTTTCGCGTACAGCGATAAAAGTAATCTCAATCCTCACATTTTCTCATTCGATTCCGAGAAATTGGATCGGCGCCAAAATAGAGCAGACTGGTCCTCTATAATCAATTGTTTGTGGCTTTCAGGGCCGATAAAATAAAGGTCATGAACTGGATGTTCGCCAATTGGTATATAGCTCAGTTATCCCACATGATTGTTCATTTGTTGAGCGTCATATAAAATTTTTCGATGAAAAAAATCTTCGATTCCACTTTCTTCTTTCATTCATAGCAATATTATGTGATGTAGTTAAATATTATAGACTTCATTCTTTCTTATCTTAATGTAGTCGAAAACCTGATTGGTTTCTTGGAAATTGCGCGAATTTGTGTGAATGTATCTTTATTTATTTTTTTCATGGAATGAGTTGTGATAGCTTCCATTCATCAATAATCATTTTATTCTGGAAGCAAAGAAATCTTCCTTAATTCATAAATTAAGTCATTGTATATGTCATGTAATGAAAGGAGTTAGAGTCGTAGATTTGCCTCTCAAGTACAGTCACTGATTCTGAGTTGATTAGAGACTGTGCTTAATGAAGTTTACCTTGCAACATGCACTATATAACATTTTCAGAAGGGCGTGTGTCTTCTACATATGTCTCGAAGATTCGTAAATTTGATTAAAGTCACTCAACATATACATTTAGAAGAAAAATTGGAAATAGAAACAGTTGCTAGAAATAATTATTTCAATTTAGTGTTGTAAAGAAATTTTACGTGAAATTTGTATTTTTCTATCATAACTGAGAAAGATGAGAAAAATAGAATTAAGGGTAATCCCTTAATTCTATTTTTCTCATCTCTCTAGATCTAGATTATAAAATTTTCGTTTATCAAGAGTAATTGATGAACTCTATCCTGAATAAAGGAGGCAAGCTAATTAAAAGTAATGATCTTATTTATTCGCTTCATTGAAGTGGCCCCTGCTATTGAAATTGTATTATAAAATTACAACAAACTTTACTTGATAAGTATGTCTTTTCATATATATCATCTGCTAGGTGCTTTGGCGTTAATAAATCCCTTCCGTACAACTATAACACGATCCTGTGCAGTTACCTTGTTAGAAACTACATCTCCTAGCTCATGTCCACTTCTCCAACTTAAATCTACTTTACACAATGAAACTATTGAATAACGTTCACTTATAGTTTCTATAGCTGAATTACAAGCATAGTTAAGCTTTAGTCGTCAAGTTTTGTCGGCCAACTCAACTTCGTGTTGCTTGAAATAATTCCATATGAAAATTGTATTAAAGTTCATTATATACCTATTAATTTGATCATTTATATATTTCACATTTAGTTCAAAATGCTTGGCAGAGTTTTACTTTAATTTAAAATTTGAAGTTTGCGAAATTAACATTTATTATTGAACTATCCTTCGTGGTTTACCATATTCATATGATCGTTAACCCGATTCTTTGTCATTTCCTTATTCCGCTTATTCCACTTCCACTCTCATAATTGGAAGACGGAATAAATAGCGGAAGGAAAATGAAAGTCATGTTGCTTGAACTCAACGAATATTTATACTTGCAATTTTCGATTACGATCGAGTAGAATAAAATTAGCATTAACATTAAGCTGACGCGGTTCAAGAACCGAGTGGAAGTCAGAAAAGCTTGAATGCGACCGCATAATTTTCTAATACAAATTTTCCGCGATTTCTCATGGCACATGATTCTGAGTTACTTGGTCGACTTAATTAAAGGGCTCCGGCTCAACCCCTTCCGACATCCCATTTCACGACACGACGTCCTATTAACTATATCCGTCGCCATCTCTTTTCTCGACATACCAAGACAGCGTTTCACTTTAATATATGAGGTGCAGAAGGGTGAATAAGGTTCGCTTCATAGAATTATCGAGAAAAATATTATAAATAAAAGGTAGCAACTAAGGGAAGAATAATATATAAAACATTAAAGCGTTCCAGATTATTTTTCTAACAAGCAATAGTATACGCGCATTAAAAACGCGCAGAAAACATTGCATAGGTAATTAATAATATTCAAGAACAGAAATGATTATAAATACAAAATTACAGGATTTCTATTTGTAAATCAATATTTTTAGGCACTCTTCAAATAAAAATTTCCTGATGTATTTCAAGGGGATTTACATAAAAATGTCAAATAACTGAAAAGAAATGTCAATGTTGATCTTATTTTAGGCTTGGCTCGGTTATATTCAGAGGGGAGCCGTCGTCTAATTCGTAAAAAAGCTTTTAATAAATTTAACCACATTAATTTAATTTAATTACATTCCGCATTGGTAAATTTTATTATTTTTATTTTGTATTATGGAATTTTTAAAAAGTTTTATCAAGTTTCTTAGAGTTATTTAATAACTAGCAATATATATGTAGCCCATAGCGCACCGGAATGTGAAGTAATTTTATGAAATTTAAAGAAGTTTCACCAGATGTATTATAGTAGCTTCTATTTGTCTTAAATAGTGCGAACATTGATTTGATACGACAATACCATGGTTTCGAACAGCCTGTTAATATCCACTAATTTTGGTACAAATTGAACGCAGAATAGAGTTCAAATACGTAAGCGAATGCAATAACGAGATCGCATTGTACAGGTTCAACCGATTATAGTGAGCACCGAATGCCCATGTTTACCTGCCGCGAGTCCACGAATATATCCGTGTATGCCAGCAATTAACTGGCAATTAATGGAAGTCGATTAGAGAGATTTCGAAACGTATATGAACCTCGGGTTCCACTTTTCACAGGGCTTTGTGTCCCACTAATGTAGATCTACGAATTTCATCCTTGAAAAGGAAAATACCTTTGAATTTTATTCTCTTGGAATATATTTATATACTTGATATTATTTAGTTTCCCTAGAATATGAATAAATAGTGCTAATCTCATAAGAAATTTTTTTATCGTTCAATTTATAGCAAAACCGTTAGGCTTCATATCAAGAGCAAATTTTATACGTTTATCGTCAAAGCGTGACATGAAATAAGGAATTCAATGTGAAATTCCGCGGTAGTTGCATCTAAATTTTACATCGCTCTTTAAGCTGCTGAGCTTGCGGCAACTTTTATTATCATATACAAATAATGAAATTCCTTTATTAAAGAAACTTAAGACGCTGATATATAAATAGTTTAAATGTTTTCGTCAAATAATTGATTACAAAGTATTCGTTATTATTTATGAATCTTTTAACAATGCAAAATACTTAAAATTAGCTACGACTATAAATTAGTATAATGATAAGACTTGTGATGTTTAAGTAGTAAAAACAAGTATAAGTCAGACATTGATATACAGTTAATGTTCTCTGAATAATTGATAATGTTTGACATAGAAACAGTTCTTTATTTTTACTTATTCATTGGTTCCCTACTTTCTCCAATTTTTATTCTATATAGTCTTATGTCGAAAAAAGATGAAATTTTTTAATATTTCATACACCCAAACACAAGCTTTGCTTTTCATTCGACAGTTGAATGCGAATTGAGTGCGTGGTCGATCTAATAAGATTTTCATATCTTATTTTGAAGAAGAATGAAAAACATTTCTTTCATGTTTTTTGAAAATATATGTCAATAAATATATATTTTATACTATGTATAGAGAAGTGTGTTTCACACGTCAGAGATCATATGAAATGCATAAAGTTTCATGGCTTCGGGGTTTCGTGGTTCTTGTATCCATCTAGGACCTTAAGGGCTTTCAATGCCACCCATCAATTCGATTCCTCTCACGTACTTCAATGTATAGTAGTAAATGAAAAGATATGCATCACGTATGCCCTTAAATCGGGAAATATTGCAGGAAAATTATATTCATCCCTTCAACGAAAATTTCGACAGATTCTAAACATTTATAAGAAGAGAAAACATTATTATATACACATATAATAATTTTACAAATTCTGTTCGTTTGTTCGTTCGCACTGATACTATTTGCTTTTTTACTTATTTATTACAGATTGGACTTTTATCACTAAGTATAACAGTTATAAATGTACATTCTTTAGAATACAAATAAATCTCGTGAAATCCTCATTAAATTTCGTAAAATATTGAAATTCATTAAAATTTACCATAAGTCAATTTACCGTAACCGTGAGTAATTAAAAATAAATAGAATACGAGAAGGATCTTTAATTTTCCAAGCAGACAAATAATTTTAACTAACGACTTTCAACAGTTGCAATCTCGCTCGTACATTTACATTCCATTACACCATACTTTCATTGGAAACGTCTTGGAAAAGGAATTTGTTGAATTAATGAGATTTTTCGAGAATCAAGGCGCTTTCTAAGATCGAATATCAAAAAGGTTTATCTACTCTATTTGATGTCAAGATACTATAAGTAATCATAATCATAAAATCATAAAATTATAGCAAAACAGAAAATATAACAGCAGATAAAGAAATAGTACAATAAATAACAGTAAACTAGAAATTAAAATTGATAGTAAAGTTATCTTGAGAGTATTATAATTTATATGGGAATACATATGTGTCACATCTTACATTCCCCCTTTTTACGACGAAAATATAATCGTAAAATGGAACGAACGAGATTTCGTAAATTGGATCAATCTATTTTTTTTTCTTTTTAGTAGAAAGGATATTTTATTTTTTTCATGTAGATATCTGATATTAGTATTTACTGTTTTTATTCATACAATTTTTAAGAGATTGGAAATATTCCAGAAACGGTAGAACTTCCAGACAACCCTTGAAACTTATCTGATACTTTATAAATATATATATATATATATATATATAATAAAAGTTTCATAATTTATAAAGTTTCTCAAAAGAATTTGATGTGCGGAAATTAGTCAAGGTGAAGAATTCTTTTTATTCCTATATTTTTGACAGTTAATAATTTCGTAATTTTTATGGATTACTGAAAGAATGTGAAAAGGAATACATTTTTTATTTCTTTTGTGGCATGAATATTAATAATAGTCTATTTCACGCATTAGCGATATTCAAAAGGGGAATATTATAGAATATTACTGGAATGTGGTTTTCACATTTGACGAGAATGGTCCAGCTTGTTGCAAGGATAAAAAGAGGAGAAAGAAAATCTTATTTTCCGGTGGTTTCACTTGACCCACTCAACCATAAGGGATTTATTTAGTTTGGATCGGGGCTTGAATCGACAAGAGGAAGAAAACAAATCAAAGTCGAGATCCGCCTTCACTCGTTTATTGGTCTAAACTGATCTTTGACTTCCATACATTTCTCTGAACAGTATATCTAAGAAATTTTTTTATAGCATTCTCTTGGAAGAATTATATAGTTTTGATAAAAGCCAAGGCCTAATATCAGCAAACCAAATTAACTTTGTGTTCCTCTGTTATTTGTATGAAAATCTCAGTGTAATTAGCACTTTATATTCACAAATCAAAAATATTGATCAAACATAGACAAAGTATTACTTATAAATTTTTTCATTCATCTCTTCTATTATCAGAGTCTCATTGCTTAATCCTGGCAAAACTTTAGCCGAAGTGTCTCGGAAACAGTTCATCTCGCGATGAGTCGTAAGTCAACTTTGGGCTTTTCAGAGAATCTTGAAAAAAACTTCTCAAGAAAAATAGTCGAGTTTACGCTACACCAACATTCGCACCTACCAGTTTATACCCGATTCCTTTTCTTTCTGAGTATGTATATTTCATCCAAGTATAATCCGGGAATAAATCAAAATTCGTAGTCTGCTTTCTCGAGATTTATGATTTATCGCTGGTTACGAAATAAATTTACAAAGTGTTATACAGTCTAATGTAATAGGACGGGGAATAAAATTAATATTTGACTGAAAGTTAGTCAAAGAACAAGGGATATGTATGTATACTTAGTATTCACGTTTTTCTTTTTATCAAAAGGTCAAAAACGGTAAAAAGGATAATTTTCGAATCATAAGTTGTTTCATTTACAACTTTTATAGCTGTATTAATACATTAACGTGGAGAAATATATAATATAAATGCACGTAAATACAAATTCTATATACGAGTAATAGAATCATTTGAAATGTATAAACCGTAGGACTTTAAGAGGCTGTAAACTTACGAACAAAAGTAGTATACAGCCGAACCTCTCCCCTTTAACTTTGCAAGTTATGGCCTCAAAGTGCAAGGTATATAGTTATAAACTATTTGCATCCCCTTTTGCTGGTAATCATAATATGCCTGCGTCCTTATAGTTAAGTGTCTTCGCAAACTTCAAATGCCAACACGCACCAATGAACAGTTATGACTATACAAGAGTGCTTTCGAACATAACTTCGACTGCATTTTACGTCTATAATAATGAAATTGATAAATTCATTTCATAGAAACTCCCTTTATAGTGTGAATTTTAATTTATTTAACACGACTAGCAACTTTCTTTATATTAAAAAAAACTTCCTGTCTTGTAATATAATTTTATTTCATTCAAACAGAGTTTATTTGATTCAAACAAAATTATTTTGAATTATTTTAATTCAAAGTACCTGTTAGAGCAATATGGTAACTCTACATGCAAATAGTATGCAAATGTTTGGCATTATAATTCAATTATGTAAACCAGAAACTTGCATTGGTAAGTTAGCGTTCGTGATTGCAGGACTCGCGGGACGACTCGCGAATACGAACTGGTTCAGCAAATATTTATCGAAGTACCTAAACCCGTATAGACGTATAGCATCGCTGTATTGATATGTACCGCAGCGTGAATTCTCAAATTCTGGTACGTACAGCTCATGTTTCTTCGCAAATTTCAAGTACCTCAAGCATTCATAAAGACATGACATACCAGCTGCAGTATTTCAGCTATTCAAAGATAAGAAAGACCTATTCAGAGTTTTTTAATATTTTATCCAAAAAATAATGATTGTTTTCAAAAAGTCACACATTAGAGAAGAAAATGTGCACTCACAGATTTAAAAAAACTAGGTTGAAACTACTCTGACATTTTTTAGCTTTTATTCCTAATTGTTGGAGTACTTTCTTCGGTAAGGAAAGCTCTGTGGATTAAAGTTTGAAAAAGCCACAATGTTTCTCTGTGTGATTTATATAATACATATTCTAGGCAAGTACAGCTGCTTTCTCCATTCTTATCTTCACCATTCACGATCCCATTCGAGCAAAAGTCTGCCAGTTAAGAGAGACGAAAAATATCGGACCTCTTTTCCATCCACCTTCTACCATTATTGCGCTCTACCCTTCCGGATTTCACGCCAAGCAACTTTTACTTATTGGAAGCTTTAGAGTGGCTTCTAAAGAAGCTACCACTTTTTTGTATGGTTACAAAAAAATGAAAATGACAAAATGAAAAGAATATTCTTCTACCTTAACTTTTTCGGCAAGCATATGTTTCAAACTTAAGAAAGCTTAGTAAGCGCATGTTACAGAGGGTATTGTTTATTAAATTACTAAAAAGATCTTGTTTATTTTTCACTTGAAAAAGAGAAAAACGACAGAAAAAAACGAGTTGTCTGTTGTTTTTGAGACAACTCTATTTCGCAGTATAGTAACTTCGTTTGCCGAGTTTCACGGTTCTAAGATTAATAGTTTTTTTGCCAGTTTCGTATCAAATTGAGCTGAATTTCCCGAATACAAGAAACATCAATTTTTCTTCAGAGGGATACGACCATTAAATTTCTTATTAAACTGATGTAATATGAAAATAGCTCGAAAAATAGAGTAATGAATCTTATTTTCTAATAAAAGATATAAAATGTATTTATATGTTTTATGACATAAGCAGATATTTTCTAAATAATCGTATTTCTGTCAAGCGGCAAGTGATTTAGAAATCTATTTACATTTGATTGCAGTGATTGTCAATCATACAGTTTAAAATTTACATTCAATTCCATATGTAATTATCTTTTTTATTATGCAGAATATAGTCGGAAACAATCGACATGTGGATTTTCTATGTATAGCTTCCCCGAATCAAATATAATTGTCACAATATGTAGAGTATGCAATAAAATTAACAAAAGATGGAATTGAAACAACAATTTTATAGAAGCAGGAGAAATACATTTTGGAATAAATAATTTCATTCAATCACTATGTGTTATAACTCTCTAAAAAATAATATACCATTTCAAATATGTAGTCATGAAATATATTAAAATTCAGATTTATCTGTTATCTGTTTTCGATTATTAATTTATACATATAATAACGAAAAAGAACCAGAATATATTTCTGAACGTGATTGCGACCTATAAATAAAAAAATTGATATTAATATCTTCATATTTTAATGTATATAATATTGTATATATATTTATAACGTAATGCTTCGAAATAATTTTTCAAAATTCGAAAGTACGTTTTTACAGTACACACCAAGGTTAAAAATGAATTTTTACAAAGGGAAATAAATAATTAACATATATTTGTTAATTTAACTCTTCGAAAGTCGAGGAACATTATACATTAATTAATATCAATTTTTATTTAAAATTAGGTCACAACCATGTCCGCATGATGTATTTTGAAATAACCCAAAAGCAAATTTCCTCATCTGCTCTGAATTATAATCAAACATAGGAAGCTGATTGGCACTAAAAGTTAACGAGGAATCGATACTACTATATTTTCTTGAGCTTTTTTCCAGGATTTTGCAACATCTATATTAATTTTTCTTCCGCAAACTTTTTTCATATATTATGAATTCAACAGTATAAAAATCAATATTTTCAGCTTTTCATCAGTTGAAAATTCTAATTAATTATAATATTACACTGGACAAAATATTTACATACGAGAAATATCCGTAACTTCGGTCCAATAACATGGAATACTTTTTATTTCGATTAACGTTGGGAATATTTTATGTGATATTAGTCCAACCAAAATTTTAATTATTTTTCTTATTACCATTTATAGCTAGGGTTTATGACTATATATATATATATATATATATATATATCCTTTAATAATAATCTGCCTTGTAGAATTGCAATATCTCTGTGTCAGCTATATACATAATGATTAATGTGTTCATTGACGATTTGATATCGCCAGAACAGTTAAAGATGTCAAAAAAATTCACTTAGGCTGATGTAAGGATATGCCTATATTCCCTCATTCGTTTCCATCTATATATACATATATTCAGCTGTCATAAAAAGTAACTTCTCTGTCACAGACACACTTTTTTTTCATGTGGTTAATGGAACAAAGCACTTTTCATTTGAATAAAGTAATTTTGACATCATATATGTTTTTAATGTGATCTGACATACATTTATCATTTATACATTCAAATTTTATATCTATGCAAACTGCCATAAATGATATCTTTCACATAAAATTTAAATTGCAGAAAATTGCAACATTTGTAGACAAATTCTGGCTCAATTTTATTTACTAAAAGAAACTTTTATAGTGTAAAAAAATGATATCTGCTTCGATATTTATATGATGATTTATATGCATGTTGATGAGAAGATAAAACTATTACAAGATTAGAAGATTTGAAGGTTCAAGTCACAAAAAAGTCAGGTATTCTAAATGAGGTACTTATTCTAAATAAGGTGACTACGTAAAATACTAAAGAGAATGCACCCTGGACCATTTTCTCTTCTCAGGAAGGAAAGTTCGCTTGTGACGCACGCAAAAGTGGAGGGGTTGGAAAATCCGCGGAAAACTGTTAGTTCACGCACAACGGGCTGAAACCCGGGAGAAAGCGCGCGCGCCCGATCGCACCCGAAGTGCAGGACATCATACACACCCCTAGGTTTGAGGGCTCGTTTCTTCCCTGAGATGTGCGCCTGCGCATCTAAAATTGCTATCCCGTGGCTCAGTCCTTCGCGATACCTCGTGAAATGCGCGCCGTTTTTGTATTTCACCCAAAGGATCGGTCGCTCGTGTCGTGTCGTCACCCCTCGTGTACACGCACACCTTCCGCGATTCTGATTCGTCCATGGCCGGATGACCGTAACTTCCAACCTCGTGCGTGTATCACTGAAGCGTGGCTACCGGCTCTTAAGCCGGTCAGAACTTGACTTCTTTTTTTTTTCAAAAAAGTTTCTCTTCAAAAACATCCCTACATTCGACTTTCGAACAATTCTCTGGAAACCTGTTGCGGACACATATCCGATTTCATGTGAGTCACGTGACTTACAACTTCCGGTTTACAGTAGGAAGAAAGAAAGGTATCGTCAGAAATTCAAAGAATTCATATAGAAGAGACACTACTTCCGTGATTTCAAATCAAGAAAAACACGTGATTGATGCTCAAACCCCCAAGGTTGGTGGTGAAATCATTACAAGTAATTATTTAATTAATCTTAAGTTGATATTTGTCATTGAAATTGGAATTTGGTGTCAGAATTTTCGGATGCAAGAATTTATTTTCCTTGTTTTTATAAGAAAGAGGGAAACCACTTGAGGATCATTCTTACGGAAGGTGGAAGTATGTGCTTTAGGATTATAGATTTTTCTGACATATTCTGGTTTATTCAACACTTCTTCAGTGTTACTGATATATATACAATAAATGTTGGTAAAATTCTGGCTAAATATGCCCTTATTTTTTTTGTTAATGCAGAATTTTGGTTAAATTAGCCAGAAAAAATAGTAAGGGTATATTTAATCATAATTATTTTAATCATTTATTTAATTTAATTTAATTCTGGTTAAGTTAATCTGACTTCTTGTACTTTCTTTTGTTTGAATGGGAAAAAATAAACTTCATCCAGCAATTGAAAACTGACCACTACAAATTGACCCTTCTATTTATTGTGTGAAATTACCTGTGACAGGTAAGTAATTGCTAAAACTGTCTTTATTAAAACATTTCAGAACTACAGATTGGAAACGTATACACCGGGAGAAAATGCCTTTCAAAAACTTCTAAAGCCCTTTTATCTTTGAAATACACAATAAAACTTTTACTCGAAGAAGCTCCATCAAATATAAAAGGCAAAAATCACTTAAAAACTGTTATATGTGTATAAAATATTATCGTAAAATTCTACAGAACTAATGGTAATATTTTTAGTACATCTATAAATTCTATACAGCTGCGTCTGACTATATATTGACCGTATCCACTCATTTCTAACAAAATAGGTATTGGAATAGATTCTACTTTTTTATAGATGTTATAACTCAAAAGGGATCAAGTTTTAACCACCTTAATCTACGTATCAGAATTAATTAATAGTTTTCAATACCCATTTTAAAGCCTGTAACTTTTTTTAAGTTTCTCTGTTACAAATAACTTTTAATCGGAAAGGGTTTTATTTTATAGTTATATTTAAATGACCTTTGAACCTTTGTGGTCAAACACGCTGTGAGATTTCACATTTCCAGGACTACAAACTCCACAAATAGACACAAAATACCACGTTGCTTTTACGATTGTGCGTCAGAGTTCAAGCACTGAAGGATAATGCCGCAGTTTCCAATTACCGAAATATAAAAGTTGAATGCAACCATTAGGGAAAATTTATTCATATAAGTTTTTTTCATTCATACTTGAAAGATAATAAAAATATAGTAAAAAGTGTGCAAAATTCACGATTTTTACTTTTTTAAATTAGGAATCTCATAAAGTTAAAAAAATTCCTTCACAGAAAAAACAAAGACTGAAAGTGTTTACAGCTGAAATCAGTTTTTCGGCTGAATTTCAGTCTTCAGTTAGTTTTTAGTCTTGTTTTAAGACTAAGAAATCTAAAAACAAGACTTCTAAAAACTGACTTAAGACTGAAATTCAGCTTAAAAACTAATTTCAGCTGTAAACACTTTCAGTCCTTGTTTTTTCTGTGTTAAAATGCCTTTAAAATGCTGTAAAGTCTAGTGAAATTCACTTAAATTTCGTAAAATCTCTTAAAAGTTCCTAAAATTCCTGAAAATTCCATGAAATTTCATTAAATCTCTTAAAATTCCTTAAAAATCCAATGAAATTTCATAAAATCCCTTGAATGTCCTGAAATCGCTTAAAAGCTTCTAAAATTAATAATTACCATAAAAATATCGTTAAATAATTTAAAAATTACTTGAAATCCCATAAAATTTCATCTAATTCCTTTAAATTTCTTAAAATCACATGATATTCTTTGAAATGACTTAAAAATCTTCAAAATATCATTAAGTCTTTTAAAATTACTCGAAATCCCTTGAAATCCTATTAGAAATATGAGTGATAAATTAAAGTCACCATGCACAATATTGTACAGCAAGGAATAGATTTATCTCAATAGATAACATAATAAAATTTAATTCTAGTAAAATTGTATTTGCCGCGAGTAAACAGATTTTCTTTCACAGTTGAAGCATCCGATTACTCGAAGCGTATAGATTGTTTGCTGTACAGAATTGCTATAACCTGTACGTGAACTTTAAAAAGGTAAATTCAGTATCGAGATTCCATTTTCCATACTCTTTCATTTACAGACTTTGTCATCAATTGAATTTAAAATGATTCTATCATAAATTGTAAATAAGATTTGAAATTCTGAAATTGAGATTCTTGAAAATTAATCTACGAAATTATTTATTACACAGACAGTTGCTTCTCATCAAGAAATGAATGAATAATTAAACCAAGAATTAAAATAACGAATAGATTTTGTTCCCTGAAATATTTATGAAATAGAGGCCAATAGAGAATTCTCTAAATGAAATATTTACAGTTTCAGAAACTTGACTGTTTCTTTAGTATAAAATCCAGTTCTATATATTGAGAGATTTTATACTGAAGAAAGAATTGACATAACTTACTACTGTTTTACATTAATTTAATTCTACTACAAATATAATTTAGTCAAGAGTAATTTCTAAATAGCTGAAGGCGTTTTTACTCGTTTCTAAATGAAACAAGCAGCCAGAAGTGACTTTCAGCATTTATGCTAAAATAACCTCGTTCTCTGAAATTCCAGTTACATTTTCCAACAGCAGTATACATGAAATGCAGAATATACATTGCGAATATAACGAACATGAGATATTAGTTAATTATGCTCAACAATATGAAAATGGTGCAGATTTTTCTTAAAATTTTTCAAATTTTAAATCCCTACCATTATTTTTAAATGTCCAATCAATCAATTTCATCCACTGAAAACTAGTTTTATGGAAAAAATTAAAGATATAACAAATGATGCAGGAAGGATTTTTGTCAGTGGGATTAAGAAAATCCTGATTCACGACCAGGATGCTGAGAACTCGATGGTATCTGCTTTTTTATAATAATCCTTTTTCTTTATCGCTTATATTACTTCTATTTTCTACAGTAACCCTGAACATGTTTCAAAATTAATGGTTATGTCTGTTAGAATTTTTATTACATGTTAATACTTTAGAATTTGTGAGTAGATTAGAGGTTGATGGAATTCTGAGAAAGAGCTTTTTATGCACGATTATACTACCGTTTTATTATTGAATTATATACCATTCTAGAATTACAAAATTGTCGATCAAAGTTCTAATTATTTAAGTATAGATCAGCATTTCTAGGGGAGATATAGAAAATAGATTCTAAAGTTTCGTGAAGTGCAAGGTTAGCTTAGAATAACAGGGTAAGGAACAGAAGGTAACACTTTTCTGATTCAAGGTTGACACGAAAAGCGTAGAAAATAGACCTTAACGAGACTCCTAATATTCCTTTAAATTTCGTCGTTTGTGAGCGAAAGGAACGCTCATCGATTTTGAAGTAAATTGGCACGATATCCATTTTACATTATCTCTACACAATTTCTCATATGTACACGGAATTTGCTGAAATGCAAATTGGAATAATCGTTTTAGCCTTACCCTTCCCTATTGACCTTTGACTCAGCTCTGATTACATATTTCCATCTATAATACACTAGATGGTATTATAGATAATTTTTTTGTAAAATTTATTTAAATACGAAAAACAGCTTCTAAATTGAAGGAACAAATGATGAACAATAGGCTTCATTACAATATGCTATGTTCATCCGGGTAGAAATCATAATATGGGTGGTGTAGTTACTTTTTATATGATTATGGTAATTTTAATTTACTGGGGGTGTGAGGTATAAATCTAGTAATTGTTTGGTCCAAAAAGACTTCATTATACGCCTAGAGGGTAACCTACGCGGAAGTGAGGATTCTGCGCTTTTGTCGACCTCGGAAACGATCCCTTCTTTGTTTCTTATAGCCCTTATTGTCCACAAATGCCGCTCAATTTATCACTTCACCGAACCACAATTAGTATTCTGTTTCTCAAAATGATTTACCCCAGTTTTCAGTTTACTCACTAAATTTTCACATCGAAAAATTGAATATTTTACCATCTATAATTTCCATTTTCCTTCGTCATGAATGTAACTTTACTTCTCTTGATTCTAACCGTTCGGAAACAATTAAGCATCAAGGGATTTCCAATGATATTAGAGAATTTTAAAGGATTTTCAAAAGATTTCAAGTTATTTTTGGGAATAAGGAATAAAATTTGTGATGAAAGGGTGTTTTTTCGAGCAGTGTCAAGTGAATTCATTTTCTAATGAGTTACGGTTTGCACTTTACTTTTTCTTGTTACTTGAAAATCCTTAGGGAAGAGGTTGATGTTGAGAATGGTAAGCAGCCATGAAAGAAATACCGAGGGTCTTAAATCACGTCGTGTATTAACCTATCCGTTATCTCACGGGCATTTACTCCCCATGCGAAAGGTACAGCCATTATTCCTTCATCCCTTAAAAAGGATGTGTAAAGCACAGCATGTGCCTTCCGGATTATGATCCACGAGTTACGGCAAAATTACCCAGCACACACATCAGCTCCATCAGAACAAAGTTAACTATCAGAATTATTCATAACTTGATGATGCTTTTAGTCCAATCTCGCAAAAAAAAGTGTTCTCATTTTTATCAACATCATCATCATTATTATAATCATCATCAATACAAGATATTCATTTGAGGAACAAGAATTCCTAAGAAATAATTTGGACATGTCAATTCAATGTAAACGACCTTCTCACCCATACCTTGAACCTTCATCTACTCAAGCCTTTATCCATGACAAAGGTTTTTCTAGACGAGTTACCTGAAAGTAACTCTTCTCAACGCGAACAACAAAAGCACAAAAACATTTTAAATGCCAGACTAAAAATACGACCTAACAAGCAAGATTTCTACTTACATCTTTTTTCGACAGTAGGTAGAAAGAATCTTCAAATAGAGTTTTTGAAAAATAAAAAATTTTGAAATATTTTAAATTTAATTAAAATCCATCTTACCTCTAAAGCCAAAGCTTCAGATTTAAAATGAAATATTGTTCAGTGTATCTAAAATAGCCTTGGAATAGATTGATGGCCTATGAAACGAGCTTTGTATCATTATTGGAAAATATTTTTTGTCCCAGTATGTCAAATTCCATTCGTCTGAATATAGGTAGGAGACTTCTAAAGGCAGCACCTTTTAGTAATAAAAAGCTATCATCACACAGTACGTATTGCATATTCAAATTTTGAACCCCAGGGCGATCAGAAATGAGCGAGAAAAGTCGAGGAAAAATGAAATTCGAGTAAAGGCATGCAAAAGACTAGTATGTATGTATCTAGTACAACATTCGGGTCACTTATTTACTGTCATTCCCTTGCTTGCTTCCAACCATTCAAATAAGAAATCAGATTTCCTTTTTTGATACCTGCTTCCTTTTCAAACCAGATTTTCTTCTCATCTTCCTTCCATTAACGATTTTATTCAACCAGATATCTGATTGCGCACAAGATCTTCGTACTTTTTTTTGAGTTTACTTCTAAGGAATATCGACTTGACACACTTCATAACAAAACTTATTACAATAATAATAAAGTAACTACATCGTTTTCTCTATTATAACTAGAGTAGATTGGGACGAAGAAGCCATTTTTGACTATTGAGCCTTCTAAAAAACCACAAATGAAAACATTAATTGATAAACGAGGTATTGTTATAAACTTCACGTTTTTGGCTAAAATTTTTATGTAGAAACTACTCTCTAAATTTGAATCAATGAAAATTTCACTGATTTAATCAGTGATTTGAGACTTTTCACTGATCAATTCAATAATTAGTCACTGATTATCAGTAAGTTTTTACTAATTTAATTAGTGAACCTATATAACCTTTACAAATTCCAATAAAGTATACTTATTGTTTATGTAAATCAAGTTCCAATTTCAATCTGTAATTTCAGTAATTATGGAAATTTTGAATTCATAAAATGTGTACAAGTGCTGCCAACTATCGTTCCACATTATTCCTTTGTACTGATTCAATCAGTGACTTTTGTTCACTGAATGGATCAGTAACTTTTCACTGAGTCAGATTTAGAGAGTATTTATCTATAATGCTCAGTATTATTTTTTCAATTTCGTTTCGGACGAAATTGAAGAAAATTACAGAAAAGGTAAAAGTTGGCTTTCTCGTTCAGAACACTACATATTGTGATTCTGAAAATACTCACCAGAAATTATTTAAACCAAAATTTGAAGCGCTAAAAACAAAGAAAAGTGGAGAAATTTTTTTGAGAAAAGGCTCTTCTTCATAAACGACTATTGACAGGACCTGTGAAGATGATGGATGAAATAATCATTCACATTGCCATCTGTGCGCGCTTTAGTAACTGATCATATAACTGATCTCAGAAAGTACATTACGAAGTTGCTGAACATCACTGTTCTCAAATGATAATCGAATGACTTTTTCGCCCTGTGACCTTTTCGCGCCACTCTACTCTACTTTCTTTTGAGGAAAGATTAAAGACCACTTTTTCTGCTGTTGAAAATATTTAAATTCATGTGTACATATATTTGACAAAAGTATAAATCAAAATTGACAGTCTCTATTTTTATTCTCTCATGTATATATGTACCCGCATTGGATTTTATATATACATAATACATAAAAGTATAATTATAGACTTCATGAATATTAAATGGGCTTTAGAAATTCTGTTCCAAAGTACAAAAAAAAGGATTGTTTTTGATATGGAATTCAATTTTCTCTCGCATCGATCAAACAAAAGAATTGAGAAGTGACGCCTGCTACACGAAACAACCCGGAAATAAAATTCACCCCATTATAGGGTGACAAAAGATAAATTTGAAAACATTCTAAGGTCTCCAAATCACGAGAGAAAAGAAAGAACGACCAGCATGTAAAAAGTCATATTGGAATTGGTAACAAAGTACAAAAAAAAATCTTATGAAAAGGAAATCTGACAAGCTCATAAGAAATTGATTTGACCCTACGGTTAAATCAATTCCTTATGAGAAAAGATCCAGCGAATCAAGAAGAAGACAAACGAAAAGAAAAATAAGCTGCCAGGGTGAAAATTGACGGAGGAATCGAATCCTTGAAATATTGAATTGAATATAACTGTGTACAAAAAAAAATAAATAAACAAAGATCTCGTGGGAAAAACCTTTGCAGTATTTTCTGGTATTTTCTCTTTGGAAAGCAGTTCGTTCTCCATTGTTAGCTAGAAAAACGAGTACAAGCCTTCTGAAATCACATCGCGATATCCTTCAGAAACACCTCACATGAAAAGGTCTTAGAGAAGGGATAAAGCTTTGTTGGCTCTTTTATCTTCGTCACAGAGTTACTTTACTAATGAGGATTCTTCTAAGAGAAACGTACGTCCACTTTTTTCTGAAGGCTAGTAGGACGAAGTGATTCCTGACATAAAAAGGAACACTGAAAGTAACATTAAAAAATTACCATTTCAAAAAACTGCTAACAATTTAGTTTATGAAGTTCTATTCGGAAAATATAAGATAAACAATTAATTAATAAAGAATAAAACCGATAATTTACTATTTATAACAGTTGACTATACAGTGTCTTGAGTTGTCTAAAGGGCTGAAATATTTTTTCCGTGTGAGACTCGGAAAATAAAACGTAAACCATTTTTCCATTGCAGTCGAAATGGAGATCGAGTTTCAACTCTCAGCTAATCAAGGAATTCAATTTCAACGACAATATTTCCATCCTCACCTTTATTCGATATAATCTTCAGTTAATCTGGGCTCCGTAGAACGATTCTTTAAAATCAAGGAATTTATTCCCGAAATATTCTAAATTCCGTAAAATAAAATTTGTTATCAGTAATTTTTTATTCATACTTTACTTTCTGGCTAGTAAAACTTTTGATTGAAAATATTTTTGAATATACTTTCTCATTTTTTTACCCTTTGATGGTGTTGGAAAAGGTAGAATTAATTTTCGGTACAGATTTCATAATTGTTAGCATATCTGTCATTCGGTTGAAAGCTTTCAGTAAACAGAATCGGTCATCATATCCTATTGAAGGGATTCTATTGAGGAGATCGTATTGTACGTGGGCTGTAATATTAGATGCAATTTATTGCAGAATCATGAGCATGAACAAAATATCATGCATTGCAAATATCCGTCCTATGATGCTCTACGCATAATTTTACCAATAAATTCTTCCATAATTTGCATAGCTTGAGAATACTAAATTCGAAAATTAGATCTAGTAATTTATTCGAAACTTGCTGTCTCTAAAATATTTTCAGCTTTCCCTATTTTTCTGCAGATTTATTTGTCAGGCTCAGAATTTATCGCTGCAATATAGCATTTTTCTACAATTGAATCCACACAAGCAATTTTTCTGACACCTAATTTTCGATTAAGCTGTTTTTTTGCACTTGTCTCGAGAGTGCCATGTGCACGTGTTTATCGAAAATTTCTATCTTCTCATGTAGACACTTTCAAATTTTATAAAGAAAAATCTTACCTTCTATCGCCATTTCCTGCTTCCAGCGCAGATCGGAGTAAATTGCACGTCAACACCAGCAGCAGCAAGTCCTTAAAAATATAGAACAAATACTTTTATTTATTGTTGTCTAGAAACACTCAGTCTTACATATCTACACATTCATATATGTATATATATTTTAAATTACATAGAAAAATTTTTTAAATATTGAATCTTTGCAATAAAAATAATTCTGTATAAAAGAAAGTTGTAATGTCTCTTGTTATTTTTATTTTTTATTCGAACGTTGAAAGCTTTTCGTACATTTTAAAATGAGATTTCAGTAATTTATACAAGAGAAACTCAATTATATTCACAAAATCTAGGGATGCAACGAATTACAAGAGTAATTTGTGAAGTTTAGGAAGACTCGAGTGCAATTTCGCGTATCTTGATTGAGTAAATTCGAAACATAAGTACTTATTGTTTCCTCAAAAGTAATGTATTCAAATGTTAGTGAGTGGAATGTTCTGTAAAGTTTCTCGGAAGTGTACTTGAAGGCAAAACTTTTTTCAGACGTTAGAGCTGGTGAGAACGAGAGAAGGGGGATAAATACAAATTACTTTCAATTTCCAGACAGTTGCCTAACACTTCTTTAACTCTTCTGAATCCTACTTGAATTTTCATTGGTGACAGAGTCTAAAAATAATAATTGAATGAATCTACTTTGATTTTAGGAACAGTTAATATCTCATTTTATACGTCAACTTGACATTAAATTTTAATATTTAATCATTCCAAAAACGCTTTTGAAATGTTATATCTTTTAGAGTAAAATATTTAAAATTAGAAACAATGCAGCAATGGAAAGAGGCACACAGTATTATTAAATATGTATCAAGGGTGAGAGACTAAAAGTAGTAAAAATTTTATTTAATCCCGAGAGCTTTTGCATTATCTAGGGACCTTGCCCTGAACTCTAAAGGATGAAATTCGACTTGTAGGAATTTTTTTTGACTTTTAGGTCAAATAGAGAAAGAAATCTTTGAGAGAAGCAATTTTTCCTTCAGCGTATCACAGAGAATCGTTTACTTGTCTTCAACAAAGTTCCCTCCTATTCACACCATCACACTCGAGTTGAGGAGGGTTGGAGCTCTAAAGGGCCTGTTGCGTCTTTCCATTTTCTTCTCCTTTCCTTCTCTTACAATTTACTATCTTGCTATCCGTCCATGTTAACTTTGTCATCCTTTCGTCCACTTTCTGCTCTATTCCCCTTTTAGTACCATATCTCTAATCTATAAACATTCACGTGATTTTATTTTCCTCCCTTAATAATGTATTCAAATTTTATCAAGAATCCTTATTGAATACACTAACATTTGGCTGACCATAGAATTTACTTATATCACTTGCAAATCAATTTTAACACAGTCTCTTTGAGCATCCATAACTTTTCTTAAAGTAGACTATATCAGATTAGTTCTGGCTATAAGTGCCTAATTATATTAAAATATTTTTAGTAGAAATAGATAGAAGTTCCCATCAGAGCCTCTTGGAGCAATTTTTGCACGGGTAACAGGAAAATTACATTAAATCGAACAGGTTCTGATTCGAAATCACCTTCATTTACAGTGTCAGAATAAGGAACCTTATTTACAGGTCTTGCACGATGACTGAACACGATTTCCGGATCATAACGATCCCGGGGTGATGAAATCCTTCTGTTTCTTCTCCTTCTCTCTCTTTCATCGTCTGTTTTTTTCACTTTCTTCCTGATAAGCACCCCTTTTTTTGTTTGCACGTACGCGCACAGTAAAAGACGCAGATGTTCCAACCGAAAATGAAAATATTTAATTCATAGCACGTACCAATGTTGAAATGTAGCAAAATAAACTCGGTTTTCGATACTCGTAAAATGTATGATCAACTTCAACTGTATAACTTAGACTTCCGAAGTAATACTTATATTCTGAATATTTGGGACACCCTCTGGACTTTATTTATATTTTATTACGAAAGGCACTTCTTAAAAAACCTTATTATTCCTTAACTTAAACCTTATTTAAATAAGTCATTGTAAAAATCAAATTAATCCCTTTGGTGGTTAGTTGAATAGAATTAATCTTGCTTCAAAAGGTACCAGCATCGCTATTGTTGAGACAGTGAGTCTCAGAATTCACTGGTCTATTCATGGAATTACACAGTAGTACTAGTCAATGATGGTTAGACAGGTTGCAGTTCAGTGAAGCAATTGAAATTAATTTCATTTATCATATTCTATTACATGTATTCTAATGTTGTATTAATTAATTCATTTATTATTATTAAGAGTTAATTTTCCTTTACTTAAATCCAATACAAAATGTATTGAATAAGAATAAATTGTAAGTAGGTAATAGGAATATTTGGGTATTTTATATTTTCAGAAAATTTAAATTTGGGTCACGGTAATTTTCTAATACAATACATAATAAATAATAAAATACAACTGTCGAATTTCCTATACGGTGAAATTGTAAATTTTTTATTAATTTGTGCTTAACAAAGAGCAATAAATTCAAAATTCAATATAGACATTAAAGCAAATCGCTCTAATTATAATATATTTAGTCTAATTACTGTTCCCTGCGGTATGAATTCTCCACAGCTATAATGTGGCTAACTTCGCTAGCATTTGCTCTACCTACTAATTATTGTTCTCGGCATCGAAAATCTCTGTTATTTCCCGATTTTTTCCGGATTTTCTCAGTCAATTGTTCATCACTTTCCCGATCAATTTAAAAAACTTTTTTATTTATTTATTTTCTTAGTTATTAAAATAGTTTCCAAACTTATTAAAATCCACCAATATTGCGAGAGAAGTAATACACGAATTTAACACATAAAATTTGAAGCGGTTAAAAATTAATTATTACCATTAAAAAATTCCCGGTTTTAAACTAAAATTCCAAATTATTTTTCGATTTTATGTACATATCGACATTCGGTTAACTCTAAACTCAAGGGCTTTAAAATTCAGACACAGCAAGACAGGGATTGATTATTTAATATTAAAATATCATTACGGAAAGAAAGTTTATATCCTTTCTCGAAGACTCGTTAACTGGAGAACTTTTTTCTGAACAGCGTCAAGAGGTGTTTATTAATGAATAAAATAGTTTCGCAGTTTACTTTTCTAGTGTCAAAAATATGAAAATGTTTTACTAGCACGTCTGAACTAAATTTAAGAAAAATAATGAGTGATTTCCAAATGTGAAACCTACTAAGAGTTCGTTCATGGATAATTAAATTCTACTGAAGAAACCTTACAATTTAAAATCATCTTTTATACATTCTATGGTTCAATTATTTAAAAATATTCTTCAAATTTCACTTTAAAAAATTAATTTTGATAAAAAGAGGGTTAATTTAAAACCTGGATTATTATTTTGCATAGAAATGCTGCTCACGTTGAAGACCTTTCTTAGCACATGATCGTGCAGCATATTCTACGATAGTTACATTTATAGTTATAGTTTATTTGCAAGAAGCGATACATAATCCCATACAGGCTTTCCTAGTTGATCTGCGTCACTTTGCAGTCTCATAATATCACGAGTGACCGTCGTTCACCCTTAACCCATCTAAGACTTGATGCATTATGCAATGTCAATCGATAATACCATGGTATCGAGTTTAATGTATTCTGCATCGAGCTCCTCTGCCTCGAATTTTTAATCTGCAATTTTGAAAAATGATAAAACTTTTATCTCACGCAGATGCAATTGTACCAAAATCTCGTAACATCTCTTGAAATTTTGTTAAATGCTTTAAAATATTTTTATCATTTCAAATTCCTTAAAATCACTGTAATCCTTAAAATCTGCTAGTAAATAAATAAAAATCTTTGATTTTGGTAAGTTTAGAAACTTTTTTTTATACTTTTATTCCAAAATATGCAAAAAAAATCGTCAAACTAGACGGTTGGTGAAATTTTTACGTAAACGAAGTGAAATGTGCAGATGTTCAAACTAGGTATTCCATAAATGATAAAAACGTCAATAAACTCTGAAACTCATTTTCACTCTATGTGAATTTGTAGCAATGAACAATTTTATGGCGATCAATAAATGCTTACCCAACGTAACAATTCTTTCAGACTAAAGAATTTTATACCTGCAGGTGCATTCAATATGCAAAATAAAACAGAAATAGAGCTCCTAATATGAATTCTTTGGGTTGATATTTAAATATCCATTCATTTGACATTTCTGAATTTAACATTTTTTCGATCACACTGAAATTCTTGGAGAGAATTTTTCACGAGTATTATTGTAAATCTATCTAGTAAAAGTTGATTAAAAAGTGTTCGACCATCCGCAATTTGTTTTATCTCTTTTTTCAAAAACGACATATTTTCTCTACAGCAGAACTAGCAGTTTGCACTATACGCAGTAACCGAATGGATGACAATTTTCTCACCTCGATGAAACTTCATTACAGTGTGGTTTGGGGGCGTGCTCGTGCATAAAGTTTTTAGAGAAGAGCAGTTGCCTAAGCGAAAATTTTATTTTCTTCACCAACCAAGCATCTCGGATACAAGAGATGAAACTCTGAATAAATCCCTAATGGGGCATGAAACATTGCTATCAGATTTTATGCAGCAAACGACGCTAAAACCCTGCACTTAAGGATAAAGTCTTTTGTTCCAGCAAACCATGTTACTTCCAAGTAGATTATTCTATCCAAGTTTGGTTGATATATACAGAAATATTGAATAGTTTACCGTTGATTTTAATTTTCGATTGATTCTTTAATTACATTTATTTTTTATTATGGACACTAGCTATAAATATTGAAGAAAAAGACAGTGGTGTATAATAAATTTAAAAAGATGAAAATGATCACACCAAGATTTTGAATTCAACCTCAGAATGCTCAGAATATAGCGAAAATTCTCTTTGTAATCCATCTCCAGCTCTCATTGTATTTTATCCGACTCATTTATAGTTCCCGGCACCCAATATTCCACATTATTTCCGCTTTATTGAAGTTCATTGTTACCACACCTCAATCCGTATTTCCATATTTCTTTCTCTTGGGTTATCATCCTAGTGTGCGTTTCGACATGTTTTCCCCTTTAGCCTCTTCGCTTTTTAATTTATCATCTCTTTTTTACTTTTGCCATTTTTACCACTTCTATCGTCATTATATTACTACAGAATTTACCCTATTGTTTTATTGTGGAGGTTTTAACAGGGCATACAATCGATATTATAAATATATATAACGTATAGGAGGGGATTTCACAGAGAGGAGATCCAATTAACCGTCAGCATTCATACAGGATAGGTAAAAGAAAAATTGAGAGATGTTAAACTAACTTCGACCTAGATGCATGCCTCTATTCAATTCTCGTGCAGAAATTGCCCCATTTGGCCCTATTTAAAATTGAGTGCTGACGAGATCCTGATCGGGATTTCTATTTTTAATAAAAATATTTTTATATAATTGGACATTTATGGGGTAACGATATGCATAGTAGTAATATTTGCTATTCTCAGAGATATTTTTAATATTAAAATAGAGTATTCATAAAAGAGTTTTCCACGTCAAAGTCAAACATTATACATATGAAATAGTGTAATTGGATTTATGGGTCACATGACTTAAACTTAAAGATCCCACGGGCAATTAAAAACTTCGCTGATTGTGGCTCGTCCGAGGGTCCAATCTGCCATTATGAAAAGTTAAACTTGCAACAGAATTTTCTGCTTTATGTACTCAAAAGTTTCTATCTGCTTACGTCACACACATGCAAAAGACTAGAAGGTGTGGAATCACTGATATGCATTCAGTAATCACTCTTGGGATAACCATTCCTACCATGGGAAATCTCCAGGAAGACGTTTCATAATAGAATGTTGGCGAAGTATATGTGACTTTTCTGATAGTTTACAATTTTGGAAAAGGCATGGGACGTTTAAATCAGTATTCCCCGGCATAAGAACGTTATAATTAAAATTTCAATATCAGAAAATAGGAACAGCTCTACATATTTTAATTTCCTCCCTGGGGATATTTTTAAAAAAGATTTTCATTTCTAAAAAATATTTGAAGGAAAAAACTTTCGTTATTTTGCGAACAAAGTATTATAATCGATTTTTGGTGGTCTTTTCTCTCTCTCTCTCTCTCTCTCTCTCTCTCCTCTTTTCTCTTCCGTTATGTTTCTATCGAAGCCTAAAGTGCTCAACCAAAAAGCGAGCTCTTAGTGTTATAAGTTATCGTCTGCGAAAAATAAAGCAAGTCTCGTACGAATATCGCCCATAGTCTGAAGTATCCGAGTCACGTGTTCTGCAGACTAATATACCATAACACGACCCGAATACTTGATATCTTGATATCCTTCCAAAACCCAAAAAATTTCTTACTAATGTTCCTTTTTTCCTATCTCTGCGAGTCTCGTTATTTTAAGTTTTACCAAATTGTTTATATCCCATTTCATTGCGTGATATTATAATATAGGAAAGCACAAGGAGTTAATTCCAAGGAGAGAGTAATTTCGCCTCAACGTCAGTTTCATGTTGGATTATACAAATATATATGCGAAACCCTTGGCATACAGGGCAGAAATTCTGAGATACATTCTGTGGACAGGTCAGATTTAATAACGAATGAAATCTCGTAGAGGAAATGTAAATGGTTCTTGTAACTAAGTTTTAACATTAAAATTCACTAAATTCAGTAAAGTATTCAAACTTCCGATTCTTAGTTTTAAACATGCAGGACTCTGCTATTAATTAATTGCTCCATTACAAAAGAGAAATTATAATACGTATGCGCAAAATGATTAAAACAAATATTGTTTCTATAATTTTGGATAATAATGAATATATAGAAGAAAAGTTGAAATTTTGGAAATAATTTCTGAAATTTTACTATGAATTGTATTATAATAGTAAATGTTCCGTGACTTAAATCACAAACTGGCGTACAAACCAATTAACTTGATTATCATAGTGTGAGCCGTGAAAAGGACCATTGGCTTAATTGCATAAATACCTACATGTGTATTTAGTACACAAGCGTAATTTGTTGAATCGAAATGTAACAATTAGGTACATTCACTTTGAAACATTATGAGACTTGAATAGCAATTTGTAAGTAAATTACAAGCTAATCATGTATAGAGAATTTAACTGCAGATCTCACAGTCCCTATGGGAAAAAAGGTATAACTGTCTTATAAAAAACCTATTTTTTTTATAAATATTACATAGTTTTTTTTATAAGTTTTGCAAAAACCCAAAATATCCCAAAATTGGGATTCTTTTCAATAAAAAATGGATTCAATTTTCGACGATAAAAGTATATTTTCAAAGGAATAGTTCAATTTTGAACCAGAAAAATGAATTTTTATCGAGATATTTTGATTTTCAACCAAAGAAATGAATTATCAGTTATATATTAAAATTTTTCTACGAAAAAATATAATTTTCAACAATTTAGTCCAATGTGCAACAAAAAATAGAATTGTTAACAATCAAAATTAATTATAAGACAAGTGCATAATAATTCAAAGTAAAATCCTCCTTTTATAATAATACTTAATCCTTCCCTGATAACTTTAATCAAACCCGACATTGCTGATAATCTTGCGAAATTGCTAAGACGACCAAAGCGATTCACATCGTAGTTCCAATATCAAGAATTGACCTGGCTGAACAAGCAGTTTCCCAGTTTCCATTTAACGAATGCCATATTCGTCCTTATAGGCGAAGCCCTTGGAAAGATAAGTTTTCGATATCATGAACTGTCATATTTCCGACGAAACGTCACATAAAGAATACGAGGATTAGCAATGACTCTGAAGAAGATAGGAACTATTCTCAGGAATCATCTGACATACATTCAAGAGCCCTTAGGGGTTTCCCTTTATATAAAGACACAAAATCCCCATTTCAATGTCCTACTAAACGCGAATTTTTATTTGCTAGAAAAGAATGAAATATTAAAAATAAATATATATATTATTTACGAGTTTATTTTACGACTCCTAGCTCATATTGTAAAATAATATTGTAAAATAAATATTCAATATATGGTATTGTAGTTGACGGAAAAATATAAAATGAAAGAAGAAAGTTTAAAGACAAAGTGTCTTTTTCTCATTTGCAGCTGTTATAAAAGCACAACGTATTTGAATAGATAAATCTAAAGAATAAATGTGCCTCTTCTTGATTTTTAGAGTGAGCAATAAATTATATGCCTTCAACAGTTGAAATAACACTGGGAGCGGTTGTAATAAAAGCAAGAGGATGATATGCGAATGACGCGTATTCGGCCTGGAATAAAAATCTCGTTTGCGACGAAGGGTAAAGTGGTAAAATGGAGAGTGGAACGCGACCTAATAAAATCTGCAAAGGAAACCGAAGGATAGAAATTTATGGGACTGGATTGGTGCGTAAAGTTGCCCTTCTCACCCTCGCCTTCTTCCCTACGATTGACAGTGACAACAACCTTCTCCATTTATTCAATCCGCCGAATGAGCTACGACTGCTGAGACATGAAATATACGAAACGAAAATACAATAACTTCAGAGAAATATCCTTTTAAAAGTTCGGGGAAAATCTACCCTAGGGGAAACTTGATATTCTGTATTGCTAATACAAATCTTGAAAATTCTAGTTTCTGCTAAAAAAAATTATTTAATAAATTTTTGCTTGTCGTTACTGCAGTTAAAAAATTGTATGAGAAACTGGAGAACAGATAAGGATATAATGTTGGGCTATATTTTGCAACCTAAAATTACGAACTGTGAGGATAAGAGTTATAAGTTACAACCTGGAATTATGTACTTGCCTCTAACAATGAAAATTACAGTCTTGGTTCCCCAATCAAATTTAGAATAAGTTCCCTGCAAGGGGTATTAATTCTCTCGACCCTGTTATCAAATTATAAAAAAAAGCTTGATCAAAGTAAGATTATATATATTTTTCATAAAATTTATAAATATTATTCAAAATTATTAATTTTCTACTTTAATTTAAACAAAAATTGTTCAGAGATATGGACTGTTGAAGAAAAAAAATTCTGCTTTAAAACGAACACTTTTTGTGATCTTTATCACTTTTGGTGTTTTTATAGAAGAGTAATTAATCAGACTGAGTGGCGTTGTTACTACATAGTCTCTATGTGTTAATTACTTGCCTATTTACTGCTTCTGCAACAGTCTATATGTAGAATTGAATTTATACGCGAATTGTATACACATGAATTATGCATACACAATTTAATACCAGAAAATACTCAGTACTGCCAGCGGGTACATTTTTTTTATAAATATACATATTTTATTACATCATTCATATTTCACGTCTATATTTTATATTCATATTTTGCATTTAAATATTATGTGTATTTATATTACGAAATGCATATAATACGTCAAATTGCTTCAAATAAATATAAATCTGATTTATATATTATCCGATATTACCTACCATTTGTAATTTATAACCAGGCTTTTGAACTTTCACATTCATTTGCAAATTAAAATTAATTACGATGTTTTATGTACTGAAAATTCTCGACATTCCAGCGACTCAAAATATTTGCCAAGAAAGAGTTTCACTCACATAATCATGTTCGCAATAAAAATTTTACGATTAGTTTTCATATGGAATAATTTTGAGATTTTCTTGAATAGATTTTACTATTACTTTCTTGCCCATTTGTCAACCCCATAACGAACTTCCGAATTGTGGAACTAAATAGCAATTTTATGATACCCACGTCGTAAATTTTATTGTTAAATACATCCACAGAACGCTATAATATACGAGCGTCTATATAAATTGAATTTGTATTCATGTCGATGGACTAATTTACTATTCTCTATTGGATTGAAAGTTTCAGACGTCAAATCTGACGACTTCCCACAAATATTTATTGGAATAAACATAAAAAAAAGTTTGCATTTCCCAAAACTTTTATCTATTTAATAGGAGACATTTTTATTCTGATTTCTTTCTGTTTCAGATTACTGTCGACAAACTTTTGAATTGAGATAATCTACAAAATGAATCAATTGACTTTCGCCTCTCTCGTGAAGAAAGGAAATGATTCTGTCAAATCTCGTCAAAGGTGAGTACTACTCAACATTATCATTCTTTGAAGAGAATATAATGTCACATTTATTACTGAAATTAGATTTTCTCTATTCGAAATGGGATTTAGTATCCACTGAAGGGTTTGCTTAGATAGAAAGGGTCAAACTGTGATAATGAAGTCTGAAACTCTATAAAGCAAGGAAAACCTCAAACTGAGCTTTATGTGTTCCATTTCTCCATTCGTTTTGGTTACACTACTGTGTTACAGACTCTAATTTATTGCATACAGCAATAAATGTCACATTCTAAATTGGAAAATGGTGCAGTTGTGAAATTAAACAGGTTTAAGGACAAATGCTGATATTTAACTTTTACGACATTTAGTATTATATAATCTACACCTGTTTATTTAATTAGAAAGACTACTTTTCTAATTTAAATATATGATTAATTGTTATTCGAGAACAAAATAGTAGTGAGATTCTTGAATTCGTTGAACACAATCATTAGCATAGCTAAATGCGATCTTATTAAAAGCAATTCACTATTTCCACTTTCAGAAACATTGCGAACCGAGTCTAACTAAATTGAACTCAGATGTAATTATTGTATTTGCACCAATTGAATCAGTTAGAGCAATGCAATCACTTCTAGAGGAAGTCAAGTAAAGTTTAAAAGGAAGGATTGCTCGCTGCTTTCAGCATCTTGTAATTTACAGAGTCGATCGCTTTATGCTTCCTTTTACATTGTCTACATCTTTCTATAGCTCATAATTTCAATTGAAAGTTTTGAGAATTTATCAAGGAAAATAACAACATATAACAAGATAATACTATTTTAAGCTTGTTACGAATTTATGTTACGAAAGCGAAGAATGGTCTATATCTATCTATAAAATAAAAAATTGGAAATTGCTTCATAACGATGATAAAATTTTGCTATAACCCAATCAAGCTTAGCATTCGTAACAAGATATTGTCATCAGGGTGAACATTGTTATTAAAATTGCTATCAAAATTCTTACCAAGTCGATGTAACAAACGAGCTTTTAAAAGACTATCCAATTTGTTTTCTGATTAACATGTAAATAAGCATAAAAAAACTATAGGATCATCGATGAGTTCTATATTATGTTTCACCTCGGGTTAATGAAGTTTCGATTTCGTGGCTATATCAATCTACATCAAATCATTTAACAAGGAGATCGTTATATAAAACTATTAATTCTTAATCAATGTAAAAAAACTGTTTTAAATTTCCATGAGACTAGACGTCTGAATCTTATGTTACTTGTAAATGCTTTATATAGAGACAATAGTACAGAGAGTAAATAATTTTGTGGTGCTGGATGTTATAGTGGATGTAGAAGGAGCCTTTCGATAATCAAATAATTGGTTTTCAATGTACAGTAATGGGCGGTGAGAGACTCTGGTGGACATGGGGAATGGCAGCACGTGGAACCGTACCAAATACAAGCCTGCTGATCACAACTGCAGGCAAATTTTGGAACGGTTCTGCAGACCAAGAGGCCTACAATGGAACCGAAAATTCCACCTCGCCCTTCACCGGGAATTTCACCGAGATGGAACGTAACCTCGTCCCCATGATAATCACTGCGAGTTTTCTCGGCCTCCTTATTCTAAGCACCATCATTGGTATGTATAAAATTATTAAATAATAGCATAATATATGCATATTCATATTTTTTTCTCAAAGTACACAGAAAAATAAAGAGAAGAACTCTAAAACCTTCGAGCAAGCCTAAATAACAAGCAGAACTTAATAGAAATAATAAATAATGTCTCGGTTTCAAATACTAATTAAATTAATGAAATCAATAGCAGAAAATAACACAATCGAATGTCAATAGAGTCCAAAAAAATGTCAACATTTCAATTACGTATGTAAACATAGGACTCATTTTTTCACCTCTCAAGTAACGAACAAACGCCTCAAAGAAAAATATAAAGTTTGAGTAGAAGTTCTTATGGCGTTGTTCCTTGGAAAGATGTAGAGTCTCCAGCTTCCTGGAGATCCGGAAGAGCAAAGATTGTTCACTAAAGAACTTTCGCGAGAGTTCTCACGAGAAGAGTTTCATTCTCTCGTTTTTTTCGGTCCAAAATGAAGATACTTCTATCACCTTCTCTGGTGTGTGAAATGCTAAGTTACAACTTCGCAAAAAACTTTTTCGCACCGTTCAAAACTTTTAGTTTCTTTCTTGGGGGGCATTTGGAAGTTACGCATTTTTCTTTACAATATATTTTTTAATACACTAGAAACTGTTATCAACAAATTTTGCGCGTGTAACGAATTTTTGGAACTTGATGCCCACAATATAAAATTCCCGAAACTGTGTAGCTATTTCTATTTTTATGTCAACTTTTCCGACAAGAGAAAAGGTTTTATCTTTGATTAAATATTGCCACCAATATTTTACTTCAGTGAAGACAAAATCTACTTTTTACTTTATGCACGTATGTGGTTTATATCACTTGAAAGTGTTGACAATTTCGCATGTAATGTTGAAGTGGTCTCCGAAAAAGGGAGAATTGCTCTCTAACTAATGTGTAGTAGAGATGGTTCTACAAGAAGTTGGAGCCAGTTAGATAATTCCCAATGAGAGAGCACACTCATTAGTGGTGACCTTGCGGTGTAATTAATGCGTGCAATTACTGCTCGAGGACTTCTCATCCTAGTTTAGTTTCGTCCTGTAATTGGATGACAAAAATATACGGCACGACATTCGATTATTAACTTAGAATTCTTAAGGGGTATGAAGTGATCCTTTCTCCTAAATTGGTTTTAAATAAAAGCAGCGGAAAATTTTAGTTCTAGAGAAAGAAAGCTAATAAAAAATGCCGAAATTTCGTTATCTATTATACTTTTCTTGAAATACTTTTTTGCACTTTCTTCTTTCAATAAAGCACAATTAAAGGCTACTCGCATATTTTAAATTGAGAATTTAGAGAATATCCAGTGAAATCTGATTATCTGTTAGATCAGCTGTTACACAATGAGGATCTGCGTGCATGAATGAAACATCAATCAGGTTGTTATCCCTTTGAATGGGTAATTACTGAGTTCGGTGTACGGAAGGATGTATGTATTAGTCAAGTGTTAATCCCAGGTGACTCAATCGTGTTGGCAACTACCCTATAAATTCCAGCACATCAATTAACCTATCCTTTTTATAAAATCCTCAACTAGTCAATTATCTTCTAATAATCTTTTTCCGCTTTTTCTAGGATATAAAAATAACCAATTGTCTATCCACATTCCACATATAGTGATAATAAAAAGTTTTCACAACTTTAATGTTCAATCTTTCGAACAATGATCTGGAACTTCCTTATTTTTCTTGTATCAAGTGCAACGTCATCAACTTCTTATCTTATATATTGAGGATGCAGCATATCTTACGTAAACTGACAAAGTTCACAACTTAAGATCCCCATGGATTTTCTGTAATAGTGCACGATAAAGAAGAATACCTCACTCGAATTTTTCACTTCATTCGCAAAATGCATGAGGCTGTATCCTGTTTTCTAGATTGAAATACCTTCTTCGATATTTTCAATTCTTGAGGGTAATCTCTCGAATAAATCAAAAATTAAAATTAATTTCATAAAACAGATCCCTAGATTCTATATACTGATATGATTTTTCAACTTTTACGCTTCGTTGGAGAAAATGGGGCAATCCGTTTTATCCTCGACTGTCTTACAATTTTGCTCATTTATTATCAATTTCTATAGACTAACTGGGTCAATAAACAATTCATAAAAGTTATGTCGACACGAAACCTGCCAATGTAATAATTTCTCATAAAGACTCATAACTTAATACCCGATCCCTTCCATATTTTTTCCTTTTTTCAGGTAAACGTGAATCATACTGTCGCAGAGTGGACGGGAATATACGAGAACCTTAAAGAATATACGTTGGGCTTGAAAGTTTGAGATGAACGCGGGTCAACCCGAAAAATGAAAAGCAACATAAATCAGATGGATTTAATGGCACTTTAGTTTGATATTTTTGGAATTCAATAAAACTTCAAAAAGTAGAATGATATACTTGAAATATATTATAAATAGCCTTCTATTTTTTGTTGATTTAGATGAAAAAAATGGTATTGATTTTAATTCGACATTCAGAAACAAAGGCAAAGTTCGGTTATTAAATTATCTCATCATACTAACACCTGTTGCAATTTGTTACACATCAGAGACTTGATCCGCGTCGATTTAAACTAATTTCATCAAAATGAATATCGTAACAATTCAAACAGCACATTCAGGAAAAAGCTACCGACATATCTTCCAAAACGGAATCTGAATTTAAATTCGTGCTATTGATAACAATTAATAATGCGACTACTAACACAAATATTATGTATATCAAGAGGTGATATTTCAAATAATATTGTAGGGTGGGAAGTCTTTTGCAAAGTAAAATCACTTAAAATCTTCTGAAAATCCATTAAAATTCTTTAATATTTCTCTCTAACTTATTGTTGGAGAAATATAGATGTGCCTGAAGCATCTGATATTTTCGCTTCATTGAATTTCGCATTAAAGTTCACGGGAACGATTTTAGTCAATACCTTACTTCTGAATTTTTACCTCGTTGCATTTGAAGACAACTGAAGAAATCTCTAGAGAAGAAAGGAGAGGCTCAAAAAGGATTGAATGCCAGAATGAAACGTAAGATTTCCAGTCAGAGAAGCAGTGCCTCGATCAAGTCTGAAATCTTATTCTCGATAGGAACTCGAACGACTAGACCCAATGCTTCAGGTTCGCACTGGTAAATCCAAATGTAACATCACACTCAATCCCTTTGTGTCGTTGATATGGCGAAACGAGCTTACCGCGTCCCCAAACCCCCCGAACAATCTCCTTCAGGATATTTGGAATTAATGTTCCTCAGGGGATTCGAAACTAGCAAATCTTGCTCAACTTTGTTGACTCAACGTAAACTAGTGCTTACTTTTCATTCCATTATAACAACAGGCTGTCAAATAAATTCTTTTGCTATATTTTTTCTGTCAGTGAGATCTAGAAGTGATCTTCAATTAAAAAGAAAAATTTATGAAAAATCTGGAATTCTGGAAGGAAATTTCGAAGATACCGTTGAATAATGAATTTTGTGAATTGAAGGCTTCCGTACGATGGATTGAATAGCCATAATGGACATGTTGGGTATGGTAAAGCCATGTTCTATTCTACAAGAGTTGATTGATTTATAGGTCTTATCAGTCTGATGCAAGCTGCGGCTATTTCAGATTAAGCGAAATCGAGACATGAGACTTTCCCCCTCCCTCTCTCTCTATCACTCTCTCTCGCTCTAACTTTTGTCTAAAATTGAATCAGTATAGAATTTCACTGATTTTCAGTAGATTTTTCATTGATTAAAATCGTGAGAAGACTCACTAAGAATCAGTGGAATTTGACTCGGAATATTGGTGAAGTGTTCTTGATATAGTATTTTAAAGGCGAGGAAAACTCAATACTCCCTATAAAAAAATAAGGTACGCAGAAGCACACGGATGGCACTAAAGTCTCGTGAAATATGATATTGATCAATATGTGTACAAGCTCTTGTAAGTTCTATTATAGCAATCTTAGTATAAAGGAAAAGGAAGTTACACAAGCAAAGTGCATCTCAAGCAAAAAGTAAATAACGATCTTTATGTCTCCAGATTTTGCAGTAAGAAATTAGTTATTATAAAAAGTAGTTGGCAATATTGTTACCTTGAAATTGAGACGACTTTTGAATCAATCTAAAAAGTAAATTGACCAAACTATGTTTTTGTAATTTATATTTAAAGGATTATAGCATTCAATAACTCTGAATTTAAAAGATGATTCAAATTTTAGTTGCCTAACTTTTAGATTAGCATCCATCTACTATATAAATTTGCTTTTGATTCAAATATTTTTCTCGTGTACAAGCAATTTCTTCGCATTCTTCTCATGTGCGCTTAAAACCTGAATTTAACTACTCGCCTCGCAGTTCAGCTACAAACGCCAGATGCATTTCAATACAGATGCACATGCAAATTCAGATATAGAATCAGGAATAGTGACGCAGAAAAATATTTCCAAATAAAAGAAAGGTGGATCGGAAATAGTTGAAGGGAATAAAAGAATACGAGCGAGGAAAATGTGTGATCTATCGAATGGAAGACCACGAATAAGGCAGAGCTGGAGTAAGTTCTATTTGCATCGACTGCATGGGAAATCAAGCGGGGAAGGAGTAAAGTACACGATGAAAAATGGATGATGAAACTTCCTATCCGAGAAACAGATCACTCTGGATAACAGCATTTTCTCTGACGATATCCAGAAGATCTTTTTATTTTTCTTCTTATATGGTTACTTATTATATTTTTTATATGCAACTTGAAAAAATTCTTCAAAATTCTAAGAGTATTGTAATACTAAACACAGAAAAATGAATTTTTTAAAGTTACAGATTTCTTTGCTAGACATTTTTGCTATTTTAGTAGATGAATATCTGTAAAATTTAAAGAAAAGTTTCGGTCAGTCATCAGCTAACGTAACAAAAAAAGAATCTTATATTTGCTTAAATCTACTTAATCTATAAATTAAGCAGATTTTGTTCTGCATGTACATTGTAATATTATATTGTAATATTATATTGAAATATTCATGTATGTATTTTAACTTATGATTAATGTCGACTTGATTTACTCCTTAAACTTGGTCACAGAATGACTTTCTGGGGAGGAAGATAATTTTGTCAACACGAAACTTAGCAAGTATCGTGTAACTCCATGCCAGTGGCATACAAAGTGAGAGACGACAGAACAGGCAATTAAGCAGCCAGTAATTACCCCGTACAAGTTGAATTGTACTTGGAAAATTCCACTTTGTACAATAGAGAACTGTATAGTCTAGTTTCAAACAAACAAGGTTTATAGTGTCACTGGTTCAATTTTTAGAGGTAGAAAATTTCTTGATAAATTCTTGCTTTCCAGCAGTAAAACTAATATGATTCTTTCTTCGTAATCGTCAAAATTACCGAATGAGAACTTATTTCCTCAAAGATCAGAGCATTGTAATTGCACTATGATTTATAGTTATCATTCCTTGGTATGAGCCCTTTGAGTATAATGTTTGTGTGTTCCGAGTTATTATCAATGTCCTCAGCGACCGATGTAACTTAATTATTTTCCCGTGGACAGACCAGTTATAATTATACCCCGCAGCATTGGCAAGGCAGCAAAGGAAGGACGAATTTAATTAAACTCACCCATCCTATTTATCAGTTTCGTGATACATTTACCGGAGGTTTTGATCTTGATATTATTTTTATTCTGAATAATAAAGAAAGTGCTTCTTCTTATGAAAGAAAAAAAAATAGAGGCTCAATTGTATGAAAGTAAATAAAGTATTTGTATAGAAACTGGGTGACTGTATGAAATACCAAGTGACCTGCTTTTTGTGTCGTTGCACTTTCACAAAAGGAGCTTTAACGTCAGCCCTCGAAACTCTTAAGAAGATTTTATTCTAAGGACCTTTTTTTCGTGGTCGTTCGGCGTCTTCGATCGCCAACCATCACTAAGGTTTAACGACCCTTAGAACCGTTATGCCAACGTTATCGTTACCCATGGTATAAATTCGTGCAACGTGTTACGAGATTTCGCGGATGACATGCGAACGGCTTGGGAATTGGGATCAATGATATGGTCATACAAAAATATTCAGGTCCCGAGGGAAAATCGTACATGTGTGCGAAATATTGTTCGTATTGTTCGTTGATCGAATAAACAAGCAACACAATAGTCTATAGTAATTTTTACCATATACATACATAGAATAATTATAAGCGGAACTAACTAAAAATACCGAAAAGTAAAGGATATAAACATTTCACAAAATGTTGAGTGAATTTTCACTTCCCGAAAAATTCATGGAATTCTCAAATAATTTATTAACAAGTTGAAAAAAGTAAACTCAAATTGTTGAGAAAATCCATGGTATCCTTTCATGCAGAGTTTGAAGGAAATTCTGAGGAAAGTTCTTAGGTATTTCCGGGTAAATCTACTAGGAATTTCAAGAAAACTTTTCACGTGAAATGTCAATAAAGGGAATATGTGCGAAAGTTCTGAACTTTAATTTAATGGCTTTTGCAACATGAAGAAAATTAAAAACACCATTATATAAGGATATAAAATTAATTTAGTTATTTTCGGGAATAGTTATTGATCTCATAATATTTTATTTACTTTTTTCTTTTAGCTTTAATCTTTATGGAGACATTCTCAAAATTAAATTGTCAAACTCATAAATTATCAGATCACATTTCTACAAATTTCCAGGCCTAGTCTCAGAGTCTTAAATACTTTATCGCTCCGTTTTCGACCCAGTGTCCATTCAGTGGTAATCCCGAATTCAAGAGGAAAGAAAACCGGACTTTATCGTGATGTTCCTCTCGGGTGTTTGAAAGGTTTTTGAGGGAAAAAGATTTTCGCAACGATGCGGGTCTTGTACGTTTATGGTATCCAACTCCACAGAAAATGAAACGTGAAAGTGATGAGACTCGCGAGACAAGGGTTTCGAGGGTGAAAACAGATCGAGAACTGAAACGGAGCATAGGGGATAGGTTACGGTAATAGTAAAAGTGGGAATCCAAAATAAAAGGAATAAATGGCCCTAGAAAGCTCTAACCGATGGAATGCAAAAGCAATTACAATCAGATTAATATTACACTCAGGAACCTGATTGTAAATCTACTAGAAGTCTTGAACCTTAGTCCGAACATTCAGATCTTTTCAATCATTGACTTTAATGTTCCTGACTTATAACATAAAGAAGTTTGCAAAAATTTAGTGATCGATGAGAAAAAAAATTAGGAATCTTGAAAAAAACCGATGAGCCATATTTGTTTGCTTTTATACTATTATCCATTACTCAATATTCTTGATATTTATGAAAATCCTGAAGAACTTAAATAATTCTCTAGGGTGCAGTTCCATTCTTTTTTTTTCCACCCTGTTGCTGAAAGCTTTGATTGAACGAGCAGACCCATGCCATGATCTGGGTTTTATGGATGAAATTGACATCTCGTTCCTTATCGTTAACAGAAGCACAAGGCAACAAAAAGTAAGGGTTACAAAAATGTTATGTGATTAGTACCTACTCTACTTTTTTTATTCTCGAATCACTTTTTTATATTAACTAGCAAACCAACACGAAATTCAAAAGATTTTCAATGAATTGTAAATTGTAAATAATAAGAAACTTTTCTGTAAATTTTACAGATAGAGTTGTAAGGTTAACAGATTTTATCTGTTAAAATAGAAACCAGCGGATTTGAATCCGTAACTTTAACAGTTTCATTTTTCTGCGTGTAGGTGAAGTTGTGAGAAACTCGAATAAAACAAATTCCAGCACCATTTGCGATCATTGATCACCTTTTTTTATCTTTTATTTTCTCCTTTCTGCAACTTTTCTTCTATTTACCTCTTTTCCTCTAACGTTTACTTTATTTCTCTTCTCTCAACGTTCGTTCATTTGACTAATGTTACTGCGCACTCAGTACCCTTGCTAAGAATGCAACCTCATGAGCGAAGTAAGTGCATCGCCATTACATTCATCCTTTTTACCTTAGAGAAATGTCTGTAAGGTTCGAGGAATACATCTGTTAAAGAAGCATTCTCCATATTCTGAACTCCTCTCTTATTCATAAAATAAATAATCATCATTCTTAAAATAAACTGTCTCCAGAGTTGAAGATTTTCTTAAAAACCTCTTTCATGATTAAAAAATAAAATATCTAAAAGGAATAATGCATGACTTTGCTTTTATGGGTTTTATATTTAAATTTGTAAAGTAAATTCGGAATTTAGAACAGTTTCTTCTAGTCTGAAAGATAAATAATATAGAATGGCTAGATTTTTCTAGAAGTCACACAAGAACGATTAATCTTCGAAAAACCGGCAAAATCCATAGAATAATCGTAAAAACTTTGAAATAAAGTACCGGAGCCCTTCTTTCGAAAGTCATGACATCATTATACTTTCTACTTATGAAATTTACATTTTCCTAAATCCTGCTTGGGACGAGAAAGCTCCACTATAAATTCAAAACGATACATAGCCAGCATGATTAGTGTCTTTTCACTTCAAATCTCGACTTTTACTCAAAATTTACAATGACCGAAAAAATTGTATTGCTGAAGGTAATAAATGTAATTATAAAAATAATAGAAGCTCTACTTTAAAATCTCAGTCTTGCCTTCAAGTTTGTACTGATATTTTTTTTTAAATTCATTTTCATTCTACCAAATTACATGTATCCTATTTTCTGAAATTCATGACACAATATACCCGTCTTAAAGATCTTGAGCTGAAACTCAATGCTTCAGTGAACATGACTCTTTAGATAATGGAAATCCACTTGACTACACATAATCCAGAATTTACTACCTCCAAATGCAAAATAATATACAGAAAATTCGTAATTTATTACATTGGAGGCAGAAATTATTTTAAGGAAAAAGTACCTACAGTAACACAACTTTTAGTTTAGATGATAAATCAAAATCTAGTGAGTATTAGATGTTATAATTAAATAACGTTAAGATCTCAAAATTGAGTTTCTTTATACAAAACGAATCAACTAACTTGAAGTTAAGTAGTATAGTGTGAGTTTAGTCAGACAGTCACCTAATCGAATCTATTTCAATTGACAATTTCCTAAAAATTGAATACAACTCAGATATATAACTTTTTTTCAACAAAAACTGAATAAAATAACAAAAAAAAATGTTTGAAAAGGTAATTTAAATATTAGAATCGCACGTCAAGAACAATACAAATTTTTGGCTCCTGCTCCAGTAAATCGCAGCTGGCTTCAACTCCCACGGGAATTTGGTCCGTGACATTGATGTCAACACCTTATTTTCGGCAGAGAAAAAAATTTGTTTGCGGGACACATCCACCGTTTCTTCAAACGGCAGCAAAATTTGGAAAGACCATGAGAATGTAATACCAAATGGTAATACAAAACACACGTTCTCATTCAGCCCTGACAGTGTTCGTTCTACTACTTTCTACATTTCTTTCTAACACAGTATTATACTTTTCATACTGGCACAGAAAAATCTAAGGAAATTGCTTAAATCCCGCATTATACATTCTTTTCATGTAAGGCCTGATCTCGTTTTTATTTATTTTTTGCAATATTCCAGAAATATAAAATTTTCTGACTATGAAATTTCAAGAAAATTCCAAGAATTTCAAATGACTTTGAGTGAATACATTTGTGTTTATATGAATTCATATGACACTATATGAATTCAAATTACTTGAGACGGATTTCAAAGAATTGAGATTTTAAGGGGATTCAACGGATTTTAAGATTTTCAGTGACTCCAAAGAATTAAAAGTAATTCTAAAAACATTTAAGGTATTTCAATGAATTGTAGGGATTTTTCATTTAAGATATTTTTCGTTCACATTATTTCCCTAGAAAATTATTGTCGACATTATCAGCAGTAGAATTTTAATTTCAATTTCTTCCGAGATTTTCTTGAGTTCCTAACAATGGAGACTTTCCTGAGTTCTGATACCAGATACCGCAGTTTATTGCAGACAGCCATTGTCTGTTTTCTACGCCTGCCATATTCTACGCCCTTAGATATACGATATAGCATAATTTTCATGAAATAGGTCGCAACCAGCAGCTAATAAAAAAATACGGGAAGTGGAGCATATATTTTGAGAAAAAAGGGTTTTTTAAGCGAAGCAAAATATTCACAGAGTTCACTTTATAAAAAAAATATCAAGGACTCAAAGGGTTGGATAAACGAATGAGAAAATGTGGAAACAGTGTAAATTTGAATAACACGTCAACTTGAAATTTAATCATAACAATTACCAACTTTGTTAAAGTGGATCTTTTAATGCAAAGTGAAATTGTAATTTATTTAGTTTTTATCAAAGGATCTGGTGCTTGCTACTTAATTAATTAATTTGTTAATTACTGATCTTCTATTTTTATTTCGAGAGTTACACTTTTATAATTGTTTTTCAATGTAATTATATTGTGATCAAAATATTTTGTCCTAATTTCAAAAAATACTAAAGCTTTGAACTCCTTTTCCACACTTTTTTCAAATAAAAATCATATGGGAACGACACATATTTTCAGTGTCAGTGTTGTGAATGTATGAATAAATTGAAAATGTATAAGTTTGAATTTTGTCGCGGTAGTCTTTTCAAATTCTCATTTTCCTATTACAGAAACAAAATTCTCCTAATACATATCGACTTTTCTGACAAAACTTGGGGAAAACCATAACTCAAACTTGACAGCATATGCGCATATGATGATTTTGGAAACTCTGTATGTGCAGCTAAAGTATCAGATATCCATTTCAAATATGACTTTTATACTCTTCAATTTCATGCGCGAGAGGTAGGACATAACGCTGAAAACTCTCGACATTTTCTCTCTTATCTGAGAAAGCAGATAGCAATAAAAAATTGTCTTTTTCTGGGACGTAATACAAAACTGACCACAAAGGGTTGACAGAGATTCATTGAAATACGTACGTGCAATTCTACCCTCTGAATAACGTAAATTTGCATGGAAACTCAAATTTACATGATTCACATTCACGTCGCCCTTCGTGCACTATTTTTCTTAATCGCAGAACACAATACATACGTGCACACTGCACATGCATGTTGTACTCCGAATAATTTAATTTTTTTAACTAGATTTTCAAAGTACGAGATTAAATTGTTGATGCAAATAAAAAATTTAATTTTAAATCTACATTTTTAGAAAATATATGAAGACGGAAAAATATAAAGCGAGTATAATATCCAAAATTTTCTGGTGGAAAGTAGTTATATACAACCCAATAAATAAATAACCCTTAGACCTAAAAAGTTCACCAAAAATCCCCTAATTCGTGGAGTCAAAATTTTATTGCTGATAAAAAGACTTCTCAATACTAAGACGTTCCAAAAAGTTTCATTCCTCCATATCATTTGCAATTCGCCCCCAAGTTATTCCTTAAACCAAAAAGTTTTTTAGGAATATAGGGTAAGTTCCAAATGATATGGAGGGATGAAACTTTTCTGGATGTCTTTTAACATTATCAGCAATCAAAGGACCCAACGAATAAAATGTTGACCAGAAATGTAATTAATTAATTAATATCAAACTTTGACGGGTCATTCTTTGGGTTGTATACTAATTACTACTTTCTAACAGAAAATTTTAGATCTTATAATGTTTTAGAAACAAGAAAAATGTGCGTTATCGTAAAAGTTGTGAACTTCAGTTCCGCATCCTTGAATAAGAATTTAAATGACCGAGAAGCATGCTATCGAAAAATTAATCATTCATTACTTGTTTTCTTCTTGTACCTTTTTTTCTACTTAGACGAGTCGATATATTCTTACCCAAAAGCAAAGGTTGAGTTTTTTGTTTCTCACACAAGTGCTGACAAACGACCCGACGAAAAAGAGTAGCTAATGCGCCCTTACTTTGTTACGCGCGATCCATTAACCAGAAGTGGAGAAAAAGTGTAAAAAAAAGGCGCGTACGTTTGGCTATTGGGGAATGGTCGGAACGTAGGGTGAAAAATTGTATGAGCACTTCAAAAAGGAATTTTCTCAACGCGAACCTGTCGCATGCCATAAATTTTTCTAAAATATATGTCACAGGGATTGGAACACTTACAATTATATTCTCGAAAATCAACCCACCCCAAAAAGTGACTCTATATCTATCTCTTCGCCTATTTAAACTATTTTTAATGCTATTTTCTTTCTTTTTAATAAAATAGAAAATATTTCTATAATTTATTTTAATACGTGACATATCTTACGTCGGAAATAATGCTAACACACAAATCAACACCCTCGAGTCATTTAAATTTAAACAGGTTGAAATTACAGTGGTATCTCCCCTTAATAAACAGTTTTATCCACAATTAAAAAACAACGTAGAATCGCGAAAGACGGAAAATATTATCATCATAAATTAAGTTTCAGAGCGCCGAGGTGAACGTGAATCATTAAAAGCGGCCAAGTTTAAAATTGCTTCCTCCTACTTGAAAATTAAGTAAGCGATATTTATGTGACGTCCTCCATTTAAGTCGCATTGAAGATTATATAGCTAAAAAGAGGCTACTTACCAACTGAAGAACTCATGGGACATTAAAGGGCACCTCTTGCTCCGATCTGAAAAATAAATAGAATAAATTATTTCTCGAGGTAATCATTCACACCAGATTACACAAAAGTCAGAGCAGGTTTAGAAATATACACAGAAAAACTGGATATTAACCCGTAATATCTGGGGACGACTATTTAGATATTTTTAAAATATATAATACTTCGAATATTTTAATATCTGGATTACTAAGTTTTAATATATAGATAGATATTGTATAGATATTATAACTAAATATCTAAATGATGATCAAATAGTTTAATATTCAAATATTATGGGTTATTAATATCCACTTTCCTCCGCGTATCTGGGGACCCTGTTTTTTCACTGATAGATATATATCATAGTTTTCTTCTATATATACAGTCGTTTTTATAAAATCTGAAGTAACGGCACGAATGTCGGACGAGGAATATAAATTTAGTATTTTAAGTGCACTCAACGCATATCGTTAGCGATATTGACATAAAAGTACATTTCCGCGTTCTATTCTTGAAAGCTATACGTTATAAAAATACGAAGATAAAAAATGTAACGAATGAGAATTAGTTTTACTGGGAAAATGGTTCAAATAAAATTTCAAATTTTTCCATCATTTCATATCAACACTGATATAACTTTTTTCTATAATAAATCATTTACAATTTTTGCAAAATAAGTCTGCACTTATCTCTGATAGAGAAAGTAGTTTTTAAAAAAAGGACTAAGTGGATTTTCTGAGGGAAAGGAGTAATATAAGTCAACACAGGACATTAAAGAATAAAATTTAATTGGATCCTGGGAAACTATATTAATCATGAATATTCAATATGTGGGTTTTCTGTAATTTGCTCTTCCAGTACTGCGACCGCAAAAACTCGGTGAAAAGAGAAGTGAAAGAATTAAAACTCAAGAGCTTTTCGAATAACGAAGACTTTAAAATCCGGAGGACGAAGTGAAATGGAAGATAGATTCAGGGGTTGGGCAATGTCACTTGGAACTTTATAATTGATGAACCATTCTGATACAGGTTTCGATTTGCTCTCCAACACTCGCACAGTGTTCCTACTTAATTTTTTTAGAACTAATTAAAACTGCCTCTGGTCTAAGAAAATGAATCTCGTGGAGAAAAAAATCTCCAGGATAATATGAGCTCCAGTCTGATGATTTTTTTTTACATTTATTGGAATCAAATTAAACACCTGCAACTTTTTAATTTCTATTTAAAACTAATTTTAATTTCTCCAGATTTATAATTATATTCAACATTTCGATTGATTAAAAGGTTCTTTTCATTTGCTGGAAAAATGTAATCTTTCAAATAGTTGGGTAAAGTTTACCAGTAGTAATAGCCATTTTCGGTCAGAACTGCTGCGGTATGAATCAGTTCAATGAGAATTTGAATTAAAATTGTACAAAATTGTAGGGACATTCCAATCTTATAAATTACCACTTGAAAAGATTTTATGAATATAATATAATTAATATAATAATATAAAAGTTATATTAATCGAATATACGAATTTTTTGTGCGATTTTCTTTAGATATAAAGGTTTAATTACAAGAGAGAGAAGGAAACTTTAATTTTGTTTGAAATTCGTTTAACTCTTAATTACATTCTACTCACGGACTCGTTATTGGCAGTCAGCGTTGTCTTACCTTCTGCAACGAATTTAAAGTTATATTCGAATCGTCGTCCAGAGACAAGAAGATACTCTAGTCAAGACTTAAGTACAAGAGAGTATGAACAGAATATGGAACAAGATCAGCATTACAGGTTCATTAAAAAAGATCAACTTCCAATTCAAGACGTGTTTTGCAAACGTTTACATTCTTTATATGTCCAGAATTCATTAATTTATTTCTCATCTTAGATAATCCTGAAAAACATACCTCAAAAATATAAAAATTTTCATAATATATTATGCTAATTTATTAGTCAAAAGTTAAGCTGCGAGTATCGTGCCAAATTCGAGAAATTCTTTTCAGAAGAAAGTGCAAAGGAAGCAAGTGAGTGTAAAAGAATTCCGTCTAGCGTAAATTTCATTCCCTTGTTTTCAGCAGTTTTCGCTGAAAAACGGGATATTTACTTCTCTACCGGATGTGTACAATGTGTTGGTTCTGTGCTACACACGAACATATTGGCACACAATATGAGCTGCTGTGTGCTTGGCCCAGTTCCCTTCGATGACTTTTCCCTTCGTCCTTCTTTCCACTTCTCAAAACTATTGTTACTTATTGTGACAGTTTCCCAACCATTTCGACGGGAAAGCCGAGACATTGGAAATCTTATTTTCCAGAATGACGAGACATCTGTGTTAAATGAAATATCGAAAAGAATTTTAACTTTTCTTATTCCTTCAAGAACTTGATTGTCAATTTTCAAGTTAAAAAGAAAACTATCTCAGAAGTAGTGCTGTAGTTTTCTTAAATGAAATTTTTGTTTCATAATGAAAGGATCAAAAAGATCCATGCATCATCAATATTTATAGAGCATTTTTTGTATATTTTTACATTTATTTTCCAGTAATTTCTGTAGAGCCGGAGAGTAATTGCACAGGGGAATAAACGTCTCATAACGTTTGTAAAAGAAGAAAAGACAGAATAAAGAATCGCGACAGCTACATAAGGGACCTAACAGGAGAGGAAGGCAATTAGAGTAAAATGTTATCTAATCTTCCCCTCGAAGCTTTCTTCATTTCGAGCATGCAGTAACTTTTCTTAGAATTTGAGATTTCGGTAAATTTACGTGATGTCTAGGAGGAAAACTTTGAATTCTACTACATAAAATTTAGAATCCTCTTTACTATAAATTATATTTTTTTACTCACTACGAGTCGTTCCATTTGATATATAAATGGGATAATAATTAACCTTTCAAAAAAACGAGATAAGAATCCCAGAAATCGAGAAGTTAAGATTAAATCTGGGTGAAGGATGAAGAGTATATATCTGAATGAAATGAAGAAATTGCACAAAGCAACTTGTGTCGGAATAAGAGAGGCTAAGATCTTTGATCTTGAAAACCAATATCATCTGATTTGCTTATTTCGACTTTCTTCTTCGATGAATAAAAATAAATATATTTGTGACTTGACGCACTGAACTGGATTTATCCAATCAGAGAAAGGAAAATCAATCAGGAATTTATTATTTCAAAGAAATAATAAATTATAGTGGCAGAAAGAAGGTAGAAACTGTAAGATCGACATTGCTTGTTCCACGAATTCTGATTTACCGTCCTAACAGAAATATAATGAGAATTCAGGGTATTTAGCATTAAATGCATTATAACTTTATAACTTAAATGCTTCTAGTGAAAATTCCAAAAGAAATTCTATCCTCGTGCTTGGAATTAGTATCAAAAAGCAAATAATTCTGCTAACTCAACTCAACCCAAGCAAAAGCACGAGGAATGGCATTTCTTCCAGAACAAGTTATGCACTGGACATACAATAGGTCCAATTATCTAGGTAAACCCACTTCAGTTCTGACTTCTGTCGTCTCGAAAAGTTATGCGGACCTTTGGGGTTTCTGGCTTGAATAAAATAAACGGCGTTGACAGATCTAGTCTTAATTATTGTCACCGTTATCCTAAGGGGAAATATAAGAGAGAAAGAGCCAGAAAGCAGAGATGAAAATTTGAGTTTACTATTATAGTACAGTGGAATAAATACTTATTTGTTATTCATGAATCTCAAATGTACATAACTTTAAATCTTAAACGCTTACCCTTTTTTTATTACACAAATTTAAAAATCACTTTTTCAAATCATTTTGAATAATCACACAATTCCGGGGAAAATACGATTATGGTCAAACAGTATGGGAAGCCTGGAAAGTCTGATAAAAAAAGTTACTTTACTTCGCTTTTCTGCATTTATATTTCTCTTTGTAAAAAAAATGAAATAGAGGGAGTTTCATAATACTTTTTATTAAAAAAAAATAACCGAAATTGGTGTGCATTGGTGTGCAATGCTTTTAAAGGATTGAAAAGCCTTTCAAATATTTCTTTTCATATCTGTAATGCATTCTGGGAAGGAAATTGTTTCTTAATTTTAATTAGCCTGGCATGTATATTTTAACTATGAGAACGAGAAATTAAAATATTTAGTGAGGTATTATTTTACGCATGAACAATTTCACATTATTCTCAAGTTCACTGAAATGCATAGGAAGAAGAGACTTGCCCACCTTGTTTCCACTTTAATAATAATTCAAACATGTCTGGCGTTTTATTGCATTGTAAAGCTATAATCGTTTTCTAAACATATTCTCTTACAGTATTTATGTTTTAAATAGAAACAATACTGCATTAATTCAAAAGTAAATATTTTTATTTATATTCTGTTGCACGTAAGTCTTGTGATGAGTATATTATTTAAAATGTACTAAAAGTGATTCTTTACCTTTTAAAAATACTCCTATTCTTAACTAGAAAATTTCCGCACGTTTTCTCAATTTCTAAAACTCGATAGCGTCGACAGAGAGCTTTTAGCTTCATCGCGTGTAAAAGCTCGCAGAGTGAACATGTAATATAGCAAAACTCAGTTCGAAATTCATCTATATACTTTCATCTTTTCCATCAGCTTTCAAAACTTTTTTCAATATTTCTGTACTTACTGTATCATAAAACAATTTTCCTCTCTACAAAAAGTGGTGTAACGAAATATGTTAAAAACCTCGGATACATTGTTGTTGCAAACCTGGAAAACAAAATAATCTTACAATTCCTTTATTATCTCAAAATTCCATCAAAATTTCTGCACGCGGAAATGAGAATAAAGTTCTCCTAAAATGGTTAAGATTTTCACAGTTTATCAGAGGAGCAGTTAGACTTTTACCTTTTACTGATAGTGCAAATCCTATAAAAGCTGCAATTCCCAGCTACCCAGGCTTTTCTCCATCCATCTGCACATTACATATATATATACATAACAAAAAGAACTATCCGTTGTCGCAGAACTTCGAATTGGAAACGCAAACTTTTTTACCAAACCTCGGAACTTTTTATGCGATGAGTATTGAGGAAGTACACATATATACGAAAGTCCTGCTGTAAAAGCTCGAGTCTTTTGAATTTAAAAGAGAAGAAAAAGCCAGTATCTGTTAAAAGATAGGACAAGGTGCAACCGCAAAGGGTCTAATATCGATCGCTTAACTTCGATGAGCACAAGAAAGACGAGACAATTGAAAATTTTCCTCGTTTAGAGCTGCTGATTTCTTATTTTCTTTTTTAAGAAAGAAGACCAATGGCAATCAACCTAAACCAGAAACCAAGGTACAAATTGAAGACTAAAAATTTTGTCTGCTCAGATGCAGAAAAAGAATCCTCTAATTTACTTTATTACGAAGCTAACTCGATCCGGAAAAAGAAGTCGTAGAGCTTTATCTCGTCAAGACTCCGATTAAAGAATGCGATTGCTCTTTTATTTCGTATCAGACTATCAGTCCAATTGAAAAACGTCACTAAGCTGCACTTAGAGGATTGTTTCGCTTTATAGATAAAGAAATCGAATGAAATTGAATTTTTTCACTTTCCCATACAATATTAGAGTTTTAAAATATGTTTCTAAAAAAATGAATTACCTGTATTTTCACAATAAAAATAATTATCCTCTTATAATATAAAAGTCCTTCATTTTCATTCTAACGCTTTTCCCTTATCTCATTCCATTTTTGTTGACGGCTTTCTTTATTTTCGTTAAATTAAAAGTGAAAGGGAAATTTCTGGAAAAAGAGGACACTCTCGTAATGAAACAATCCGATTATAACGTAAAAATGTATATTTAAGCTGATTCTACGCTTTGTTTAATACCGTATTTCACGTTATTAAATTTCCGGAAATTAATTGAAGAGAAATTCTAGAATCCCTGAAGCAAAAACTTTAATTTGGAGAAACGACTTTGTAAAATATCTTTCCATAACAATGGGGTCGTGAGTTATGAAAACAATTTCAATTTTGAAACTAGAACACACAGATTAATTGTAACTGTTTCTTAATGAACATTACATATTAGGTTTCAAATGATTGAGTTAAAAAAGGACAAAGGAAGAAATTTCCATTCTGGGGTTAATTTTCCTGGCGTTGATTCATGTTGATCCAAGCATAAGGTCCTGGCAAAGTATCAAATTTAGGACATAAGGGTAACAGTCTTCGCTTGGATTAACCTTCATTTCTATGCACAATTCATTCGAATTTATGGCACATCATATATATAGCTCCATGGGGAAAATTTAAAGAACGGTGGACTTGATTTACTTCAAGAACTTAATAATAACAGAGCCCTAGTTGAAAATTTTTCATAAAGTTAACAATCATTCTTAATTTATTTCTAATCCTTACAAAGCTTTTTACTTTTATTTAATTATTCAACTTTAGTAATAGAGATTATACATTGCGTTGTAAATTTCATTTATGGATATAATATGCTATTCTATTTATTAAGCTCTACAGCAGATGATACCGTTCTATTACAGTATCGACATTGGCATCACGTCGTTGCGACATGACGCACAATCCGTGTCTATACATGTAGAAAGACCTGTCACAGTAGTGACTGACGTGATGTCGAAAACACTTGCCTAAGTAATTTGTAACCGATCCAAATTTACCTTTCAGGCACATTTTTACTTTTTTGTCATATCCAGGAACATTTATCAATTTCTTCAAATCTTTAAAAACCTATAGAATCTCAAAAAATGTCTGAAAATTCTTTATAATTCCTCGAAATCTTACAAAATCTTTTAAATAAACTATATCGTATTATTATTAATAGACCAATTTCTATTTTCCCTGACTTTTCTGGCCACCCTGATAATTTCAGACCTCCGCGCAACTTCCAAAATTTAAAGAACACCAACTGAAACATTTGTATTCAGTCTAATGAAAGTTGGAATTCAAGGGAAAGAAAAAGAGATATAAAAATTCGGACTTAAAAAACTTTCAAAGTAAAGTTTAACTTTTATCAGGTTTTAGAAGTGAGAAGAGTTAGAATTGTCTTTCAATTACTGGATCTCTCAATCAGATTCGGTAAATGGAGCTAACTCAACTCAACTAATGAAGTATCGTTGAATGTTTTACACATATATCGATGCACAAGTATTTCGTTTCATGGAAATTCGAGAACGTGTACCACTAAAAATTTGATTTAATGAAGCAAGCGATTCTGACGACGCGTAACGAGTGTCGTGCTTCACTTGAAATGTATTCCAAGTAAATAGATTTCATTCGAGGGTAGATTGTCGTGGCTCGTTTCACCCATCCGTTCCCGAAACCAGTTTCTGGCTGGTTTCCAATGCAAAATTACCCAGAAACACCAGCTGGGCGAACAAGTAACCGAACTACCATTTGTCTGAGCTCGAGACGTCAAGATATTTTTCTGCCAAGAACTCCTTCTAATTTGAACCTTCATATAAAACAAAAGTTACATTAATTCCATTTTAATCTTTATCTCTTTTTATAAATTGAAGTACTTCTTACAATCAAAAATTTTCTTAGATAATGTAACGTTTGAATTATTATTCCCTAATATTTAATCCTAATTGGAGAATATGAATAAAATTAACTGTAATGTGTAAATAATATAATGGGGAGAATAATATCCCATCTGCAAATGCAGAAAGACTAGAACACATTAGGTGTATTGTGTCGGTACTTTGGGGAAACTGTATACTCTGTTGTATTTGTGTTATCTTCATTATTTGGAGAAGTTCACGCAAAACGTACGTACTTAAGCTCCACATGTGTTTAATATTTCTCGGGAAGCGCATTGTAAGGTCGTATGGCAGAAAGCACTTATTCCATATTTACATCTGTTCAAAGCATTATTCCCTTCTCGAATATCTTCCTCCATTAGTAAGTAATTTAAATTTAAAAATGCGAACTAAAGCTGAATTCAAGATAATATTCGATTATCAGGTGATTTTTACAAATTCGAAAGATTTTGAGGATTTGGAAAAGATGGAATTTATAAGAATCGTGAAACTTATATAGGATTTCAAGAGAATTCAAGAGACTTTTATGAGACTTGACGTGACTTTTTCTTTAAAAGAGTGACTTATAGTGACTTTTTAAATCATTACAAAGCAGTGATAAAAGTCTGCTCATATATATTATATAAAAGCATTGTTAGGGAAGGTCAAGAATTTTTTGTATTTCGTTCTCGTTACCAGCAATTCCGTTTTTCTTCATCCCATCCTTTCCCATAAATTCAGCTAGCAAAATTCACCCTTATCAATGACACTCATCCCTTTTAGGACATAGAGCGAGAATTAAATTTTCATAGCGTTTGACATTCCGGATTTCGAGGTGTCACATCAATCAAACCAATACCACCCAATAATAGCACCCCTTTTATACACTGAGATAGGCAAACAAATAAAAATCAAATATGATATATCGGCACCATTGAATGCCTCTCGATTTCCATACGCAGGGAGAAGAACAAATATTTCTCTGTCATATTGACCAACTCAAATCGGAAACTGATCCCCATCCTTCATATTTGAAATCTTTGAATTCTCTTATCTGGTCCGAAAATAAAAAATTTAAAAATCAGTAATAAAATAATAATACGGTGCACTGAGAAAAATATCTGGTACGGACAACAAAACTTTTGGTTGCTATAGAAATTGTTTGGTTGGCACAACCAAACAATTTTTGTTGTTTCTATAGCAACCAAAAGTTTTGTTGTCCGTACCAGACATTTTTCTCAATGTGTCTAAAATTAATTATTGCTTTGTTCATAACGTGGAGAAGTATAAAAGAAAAGAACATATTTATTTGAAAAAGGGGAATTTCTCAACAAAATGGAAAGGCTGTGCATCCTGTAATTGTATTGACAATTGATTTAATAAAGGAAATGAAGAAGCAAGTAATTTCCGAATTGCTACTGGTAACTAGGTACTGAATTCCGTCATTTGGTACTACGATAAAGTGAAACACAGGGAAACTGATTTTACTCTATATAGTGATGTACAGTATTACGGTTTATAGAGTTACAACATTCTACATTGCTCTCTATGTAAATACGCCTTCCGTCTTACGAATGCATTGTACAATGTAAACCCTACTATGAGGCTATTTCGATTTCGTAGAGCGCTTAAGTTGAGTCTTAAAGTATGAGCCTGAGCATAAAATCACTTCTTCTCCAAGTACGTTGAAAGTCGAAAGGGTTGCAGAGAGGGCACGAAACGTGTGACAGATCGATTTTCTTGGATCGATTTAAGAGCCAGATATCTTTGCGGCAGGTAATGGCCAACCCCTTCGCATTTTCCCGAAACGTTCTACTCTCATAACGATTAATGCTTTTTGCAACCTTTCGTTTTATTTACTATTTTCTAAAACAAACAAATTTGTATACTATTAATATTTAACGATAACTGTTTTTAATAATACATTATTTAAGGGTATTTAATTATTTATTTTAAATTTTAATTTCAAAAGCTTTGTGATTATTGATCAACTCCTTTGAATTTAAACTTTTTGAAATAGCATGAACACTGAAACTCTAAGGCTTTAGTATATAATCTCTTTTAGAGGATTTACTGTTTTTAACGAAGGTTTTTTTATTTTTTTCCTTCTACATCTATGAGATTTTCAATTTTTATAAAATCAGTAATCTGAAAGTTCTCCGCGTGCTTTAGTTTCTGGATCTGTTTCAATTCTATGGATTGTTTTTAGCTCTTATATGAAATTATAGAGTATTAAAAACGTATTTTGATTATTTGCATTGACAAAGTAGGTATAAATTCTGTATATCAAATATCTTTTAAGTTTTATATATTGGGGATTTGGATCTGGAATATTTAAAAGCACCTGAATTTGTAACTTGTTATTTGATTGGAGAGATAACGAGGATTCACTTTGTGACTCTCGAGTCTTTTTAACTATGTATGTTTAAGTATTTCCAGGCAGACTGAGTAGGATTTCCATGGATCTCTCAAAGTCCCTCATTCTTTGCACGTATCTTACTTGCGACTTTTATTTATTTTTTTTTCTTGTAACTCTCTTGAGGTTTTCTTCCTTTAATCCGCACGAAGACATCTACCTCACTGACCGCATCAATCGACCAATCCTTGAACTTTTTCATTTCTCGAAATTTCTAAACTCGCCGGAAAGTATGACAAATGAAGTGAAAAAGAAAGTGGAAAATCTAATTTTGATAGAAAAGGGAAATACTCGTGAGATTTCCTAAAAGCTTTAAGTGAAAGGAGATACAATACATAAAAAGGAAATAGAATAAAAAAAAAGGAAATAAAGAACTTTTCAGCGAGTGAAAGGACGTTTTTGAATCTTCAAAATGAAGAAAATACAAATATAGGTTCAGGAGCTTTTTTTTATATATATAAATGCAATATAATTCGTTTAAAGACAACTACTTAAAATTTATAATATATTTATTATTATGTATGTTTTATTTATTTTTTATATGAATAATTAATAAAATTAGGAATATATTTACTTTTCTGCGACCAAGTGAATCTTAACAGCTCTATAATCATATTGTTAACGATCGCATAAAAGTTGACCTTTGAACATTATTGTACACTGGTCTACAAAATAAGCTTCGTTCGAAACACAATATTTTACAAGATTAAATCTTCTTCTACATGAATATTGAATATTTAACTAGACTTTCAGCTAATTTTCTTTTCAAAAAAATAATTTAAATATTTAAACTAACTCGTAAAAATCCCGCTGAGAAATCCTTGACCTATAGAAACTTTAATACCTATTTATATATTTAAAAAATAACGTCACTTTATCCGATTAAGTAATTAAATTCTTGAATTAATTCATAAATAATTATATATATATATGCATTATGGGTTTTCTTTAAAAATAAATTCACCTAATAAAATTACATACATATTTATCTTAGTTGAACATTTTTTAATGACTTCCTAGAGTTTTTAATTATGAAAACTCCTCGAGTAATATTTCACCCTGAAGGTTATTTAAGAAGTTTCCATTCAAGCTGAAATCTTTTAGAACAGAATTCTTTCATATTAAAATACGATCCGTTTAAAAGCTTCAAAATTTGCATGTAATTTACATGTAAATTTTCAAATCGAAACTGAACTGAAGCCGAAATTTCTCCAATTTTGATGCATCCCAGTTTTATTTAAATCCAAATAAATAAAATAAAAAAATGTATTGATCTTCTGTTACAAAACAGTCCCGGTATAAAATATTTTCCTTAAACCATTTTCCACTCTGGAATCCATTTTAGCACACTAAAGCATGCAAGAATGCATTTAACACTTGAAATACTTTTGCACTTTGCAGTGATGAATTTCTGACATTGAAGTATGGTTCTAAATGTCGAAATATAAACTTGTTATTAAGTGTGAAATGCATCAGTGTAAGTTCTATACAGAAAGTTTAAACTCCATAAGGATAATCTGGATTCCGTTGTAATTAATTTAGCACCAAGGTAGATTGGCTATCTGTAGTTCACGAGAAAGTTTACTGATAACGTCGCGGGGTTAGTTACCCCGCCAAGTCTCACGATTATGTTCCGCGCATCCTTTCCGTCTTGCGCAACCTCTTTACGTCCCGCTATTCCCCCCTCCTCACACCCCTAAAACTCCTTTTACCTCTTGAAATACAACCATCCAACTGCTAGCTTGAAACGATAATAAACTATACATACAGTCACCGGTGAACCGCATGCAATCCGAAATGTTTGCACTAGGAGTTATACTCCCCTACAACAACAGGAGGGGCTGGAGGAGGCACTTTATCAACCCTCCGATGTAAAGTGTCTGGATACCGCTACAACGATTTTAACACACGGCCCACTTATTTCTAATGCCGCGAGACTCTCAAGACTTAAGAGCTAACAAGGCGATACATTTTTAAGTAAAGTAAAATATCGTTAAAACCCTGATGAAAGTTTCGAATAAAAAACAAATAAAACAATCTATTCTTCACTCAGAAAAAAAGTTTGTTTGAGTCAAAGAAACATTTCTCTGACATAGGGTTAAGGAAAAAATTTATTTGAATCAAATAAACTTTGTTATTTCAAAGAAATTTATTCTTTGATGCCTTCGGATTAATTAGGATTGAAGGCAAGGATTGAAAAGGATTGAAAGGAACGTGTTCTAATTTATACAATTTTAAATTAATATTTGACACTGAATAATTTTGAAAGTCATTCCAAGCAGAAAGTCTGAATACTCTTGAACAAGTTGAAATTGAAAACGTTTCCGAATATATTGAAATCAATTGACTCATATAAATCTTTTTCCAAGTGTGTCAGACATAAATTCGTTCGATTCTGAAACTGTTTGAGAACTTTACTCTATTGAATCGATGTTACTGGTGGTATCTAGTTTTATGAACTGACTATTATGGCTTTGACATTCTTCCAGTGATCGAGCACTTGGACAAGTGATTTCGACAGTTACTGATCGATCTTTTTAGCGAATGTATAGCTGATGTCATATGGTGTGCAAGTTATAGACACTTATAGCTCTTGTACTAAACAGTACAATATTTCTGTTTAAAATTATTGATAAACATTTGTAGCAAATTAATATTTAATGTATTTTTAAAAGTTATATTCCGATGAAAATACCGCATTGTAGAATAATGTATTAATAAATTGTCAACGATGAATATTCATTTGCTAATGAATATTAAAAAGAACCTGATACATCACAAGCTCATGCAATAATATTTAAATTATATATTTACAAATGAATATTAGTCGCATGCAGATATAATATTTCGTTAAATCCATCGGTTTGAGTTGTAATTTTACACTTGGCGTATTAATTATTTTAAATTAAATCCACATAAAAAAGTTAATGCTTTCACAATATAATATTGCAATCTAATAATTCTGGTTTATATATATATATATATATATATATA